>VZQC01015136.1:731627-763213 GCA_009823505.1 Rhizomys pruinosus
AAAAAAAAAAAAAAACAATAACAATAAGAACAACAACAACAACAACAACAACCAGTCATTCTAAGAGAAAGACTGTGTTTTAAAATTGCTGTCCACCTCCCAGATAGGACTCAAATGCATCCAAATTACACTAGTCAGTAATCTGAAGATCCTGCAAAGCCAAATTTGGCTTTATTAGCTGAATCACCTGATATTCACTTTGTTATTGTTGTTTGCTTTTCAGAGCTCCTCTGTATTATTACAAACACTAGAGAATATTCCAGAAGCCCGCAAGAACACAAATACAGCATTCTTTCCTTTTAAAAATGTCTCTCCTTCAGGAAAGAACACCATTAAGTCTACGGCATGTGCACTTTGCAGCACCGCCGGTCAAGCACCTCTGCCTCCCAGTGGGGAGTGCCTGAGCCTCACAGCCACTAGCTAACTGGTCTGCTCTGTCCTAGGGTTTCCAAACTTTTCAGAACACTTACAAAGCATTTGGGGAAGAAAGAAAGAAAGCCATACTTCTCCTCAAGTGAGTAAGATACAGGTTTTAAAACAAAGTCAAGGCTTGTGGTTTTTGTACTTGACTTATGATATCTAGTAATTTCTTTTCCATAAAGGAGAAACTGAGAAACCAAAATAGACTCCAGTGACATCATTGACTTCTGAAAGTGAACAATGGTTTACAGGGGGTAGCATGTTCCTGTCCAGGTTAAACTGAATAGTGCATTTTTGTATCATAAATTCAGTGTAGCCACTGGAAGCCACCTGCCACTTATGGACCAAAATAATTTTTTGAGATTATCAAGTGGTTCCAGCTTACTTGTTTGCTTGCTTGCTTTTATCAGAGCTAGAGATTAGTTTTCTATCCCTATAACAAATAACTGAGGTCGTACAACTTAAAAAGAGAAAAGGTTTATTCTGGGTCACAGTCAAAGTTTTTAGTGTCATGTTGATTGGCACTGATCCTTTGGCCTGTGGCAAAGTGGGATATCATTGTGGAAGCCTTTAACAGAATAAAACTGATCACCTCATGACCAAGAAGGAAGAGAGGAAGAGGAAGAGAGCAGAGACCCACAATCCCCTTTCAAAACCTGCCATGAATGGTGTAAAACCCCCCACGGTGCTCTGCCTCTCCAAGCTTCTACCCCCTCTCAATACTGCCTTGGGTTGGAACCAAACCTTGAACACATGATCTTTGAAGAACACTCCAGATCTGACTATAACAAGGGCATTTATAGAAGCACCCCAGAAGGATTAGGATGGGGATGCTGACCAAAAAAGTTAAAGCATATGATTAGTGGGTTTGGATTTTCAGCCACTAAACTTCTAGGGTGGGAGTTTTGGAAATTGGGTTCAATGGTGCAATGCTTTGCCAGTAATTCAGTCAATCACTCCCTACATAAGGAAATCTCAGGAAAACCCTAGACTTTGAAGCTTACAGAGGCTTCCTGATGTTGAAAACAGTGACACACCAGAAAGGAATTGTGCTCTATCCCATGGGGAGGCAGAGAAGACCTTTCCCACCCTCCACTCACCTTACTTCTACTAGAATAAAGCCAGGAATGCTGTGAGGCTACCAGATTACTGACACTGAGTGGAGCAGGTAAACCTCCCATATTTACAGCCAGTTAGAAGCACAGGACTGTGAAGATGCTCAAAACTCATATCAGGTGTTGGAAATCACAGGACTCTGACTCTAACTTGTAATGTCTGCATTAACTTTGGGTATCAGACTTGTATTATAGTACCCCGGTTGTGGCTGGTACATAGCAGGAGTTCTCTGAATTGTAACTTGCACATCCCTGGTCTCTGCCTAAAGACTGCAGTTGTTCCTCTACTCATATGTCCCCAGCTATGGCAACCAACCCATCTCTAGACATTGCCAAATTCCCCAATGCAGTCAAAATCATTCCTAGATGAGTAACAAAAAACAACAACAAAAAAGAAAGCAACATGTTTTGTAGGATGTGTGAAAATGAAATAGCTTCCAAATATAGCCATATGCTGCATGTGTTTCAACCAAGAGCAGGCTGCATATACAATGGGGCGGGGGGTATGATTACAGCCAAGCCTGCCAAACATGGCAGAGAATGCCCAGAAATGCCAGCGCTATGGAGGCTGATCCAGAAGATCCTGACTTCCAGGCCAGCCTAGAATACATAGTGAGATATAAGATCCTGTCTCCAAAGTGGGGAAAAAATAAAACAAAAACCAGGATATTAGCGGTATAGCACTTGCCTCATCTTGGTTCAACCTCTGAGAGAGAGAGAGAGAGAGAGAGAGAGAGAGAGAGAGAGAGAGAGAGAATATTATATCCTAGTGACATCATACTCGTCTTAATTTGTAGGAACTCTCTATGCTGTATGATGACCACAGAATGACAAAATCACATAGTGATGTACTTCTCGTACTTCTCAGGTATCTGCCTTGTTAAGTGATGCATAACTGACCACCCACCCCGCATCCTCTTCCAATTCTATCTCAGTGGACTCTTGGTTATCAAAATAGCCCCAAGGGCCTGGAGAGATGGCTCAGCAGTTAAGAGCACTGGCTGCTCTTGCAGAGGACCCAGGTTCTATTCCCAGCACCCACATGGAGGTTAACAACAATCATTACCTCCAATTCCAGGGGACCCGATGCCCTCTTCTGACCTCTGTGGACATGGGTGCTCTTACATATATTCAGGCAATGCACTTATATACATAAAATAAATGCATACATAATAAATCTTTTTCAAAAAGATAGCTCAAACAAAATGTCCTGTGAGTATTCTCTTGATCCCCAAAGATTGTTTTCTAGGTACGACAAGTCAGCGTGCCACCTTCGTGTTCAACTTGAGTGCATTAGAATCATCTAGGAGATTGGTGACTCACACCCGGAGCTTGGTCTGTGATGAGGTTTCCAAAGAGGGTGGTGTGAAGGGGTGTTCACCCTAAATGTGGGTGGTGCCATCCCACAGGCTAGGAACTAGATGGAATGAAACTGGGGAAAGGAGGAGGCCAGGAGGACACTGGTCTTTCCTTCCCTCCACTTCCTATCCTTCATGACACAAAGAGCTGTTTTCTACCACACAGTTTCAGTGTCATAGCATCGTACTCAAGAACACTGGACAGAACAGCCATAGACCAAGCCTTCTGAAACGGAGAACCAAAATAAGTCCTCCCTTAAGTTGTTTCTTCACATACTATGATCACAGGGATGTAAAAGTAACTAATACATAAATGTTTCGATTTCAGGATGCCTGAAGATTTGGGGCTTGCTATCTAAAAAGTCACCTCAAAGCTAAGTTCATTACCCATAAATGAAGGTGATTTTATGTTAGAACCACAAGCAAAGGGAACCTGACTTAAGAAATAAGACTACAAACTCAACAGCCTATTCAGTGGTATATTTAGTTAATTGTTAGGTTTATATTTATATTTATATTTCATATTTAGTTAATTGTTAGTTTTAGCCAGGACTTGGAACCATGTCAAGAAGTGATGAAGAATGCAAAATGTGATGTTAATGAGACAGCTCCATGGTTAAGGACACTGACTGCTCTTGCAGAGGAGCCAGGTTAGGTTGCGGGCACCCACATGGCACCTGACAGCCATTTATAACTACAGTTCCAAGGGATCTGACACCCTCTTCTGGCCTCCACGGGCACTGCAAGTGTGAGCACAGTGACATGCAGGCAAAACACTCATATCATAAAATAATGATATTTTTTTGGTATTTTTGAGACAGGGTCCCCCTTTATTCCCAGCTGGCCTGGAGCTCTCTCTGTAGACCAGGTGGGCCTTGAACTCACAGAGATCTGCCTGCCTCTGCTGAGATTAAAGGCGTGTGCCACCATGCCTTAAAATGATAAAAAAAAAATTGTTTTTTTTTTATTTTTACTTTTTTATATATATTTTGTACAAGATTATCAAATCTAGACCTGTGTCCCCCACCCTATCCCCCACCCCACCAGAGCTCATGCATTCTGCCAAACATGCTTTTCAACTCTTTCTCAGTCTTTCTCAAAATTCTCCATGTGGAAGTTGACTGTTTTGAGCAGAAGTTCACTGTTTCAGTCAGTTCTTTGATGCAATCCTTTCTGTTGTTGTTGTTGTTTCCAATATGCATCACTCCCATCTGCTTGGACAAAAGCTCAGGGGCCGTGCACAAGAAATACTTACAACTAGGTAATTGGCACTAGCATCCACAGATGACGGATACCATTCATCATTTGTTTTTCTGGGACTGTGTTACTTCACTCAGCATGATGTCCTCTTGCTCCAGCCATTTTCCTGCAAAGCTCATGATGTCATCTTTCTTTTTTTATTTTTTTTAATTTTATTTCTTTTTTATGTGTATGAATGTACTGTCTGTATGTAGGTTCGTGCACCCATGTCATGCAATGCCACGGAAGTCAGAAGCGGATGTCAGATTCCCCTGGAACTGGAGTTAAAGACGGTTCTTAGCTGCCATGTGGGTGCTGGTAATTGAACCCAGATCCTCTGCAAGAGCAGTCGGTGCTCTTAACCGATAGGCTATCTCTCCAGCCCCTGATGTCATCTTTCTTTACTGCTGCATAGAACTCCATTGTGTAGATATATCACATTTTCTCTATCCACTTGTCAGTTGAAGGGCATTTGGGTTGATTCCAGCTCCTTGCTATTGTGAAGAGAGCTGAAATAAACATGGCCGTGCATGTATCTCTGTGGTGGAGTGAGTCTTGAGGGCACATGCCTAGGAGTGGTATGGCTGGGTCGGGTGGCAAGTTCATTCCAAGTCTTCCAAGGGTTCTCCACACTGCTTTCCATAGTGGCTGATAATAAAATATTTTTTATAGTAAAATATTTTTAAGGAAGCAAGCAAAAGCAAAAGCTTTTCCCTTGGAATTTTGGAATCTACATTTCTCTTATGTGCTTCTTCATTATAACTTCCTTATGGCTTAGCTGTAACTGGAAAATCCACCCATATTTTAGATGGGTCTTTCTATTTCAGTTAAGCCAATAAAGAACACACACACACACACACACACACACACACACACACACACACACACACTGCCCAGAGGTTTCCCTCCGTGATGCTGAGGATCAGTGGTAACTATCATATCTGCCCTTCTAGTCTCTCTGTCAATGCTAATGTTCACTATACCTGAGAGGATCTTTTCCACCGTGGCATCAAGGCTGTCTTTCTATGATGTCTGAAAGACCAGGCTTCCAAAAGTTAAACCATGTAACTGTGTTTGGATTATACTGAAAAAAAAAAAAAGAGCTGCTCTTCCCTGTTGTTGACAAGACCAGGTATACTGCAGGAGTCTCTTGAAATATTTGACTATGTCTTCTTGTAAAAAGGTAACATCTGGACATGGAGGAGATATTTTTAGACCTGTGTGCCAGCCAGTTATGAACTCATGCTCAGAGTCAGTAAGCCACAGAAGTAGTTAGTTGTTATTATTAAGACCAATAGCATAGGTCATAAAGGATACAGAGGCACAAAGAATTCGCTGTTTTGAATTTCAGAATTTCATTCTTCCTTTCCATATTTTCTGAATGTTGGACACTGAGTGTCTGAGTGAGACAGACTTTGAAAAGATCTTTAATACAAGTACAGTAAAATGAGTGCTCCTGACACCAGAAGGATAGGTTGTAATTTTCCAGGTTAGAAACACCATTTCAAGCAATTTTTTCTCTGCAAATTTCTCTCTATCCTGTATAGATTTTATAAAGCTTTGACACTAGCTCTCAGCGAAGAATGAGATAAGAGCTTAAAATCAACTATAAGGAGCTTTCCTTGTTGAAAAGAGAAGTTTAATTTTAAGAGCAATTGATCCTTGAGGGTTTCTGTCCATCCAGGAGGGAAAAGAAACAGATTAGAGGGAAATATCAGGATAGATGAAAGTTGAGGTTCACGGGATGCAGGATAAGGAATAGTAGAATAAAGGTTATGTTTGAAGTTGTGGTTAAGGACATCTAAAAGAGAGATTGTAAGGCTGAAGAAATAACTCATTTGGTAAAGTGTGTGCTCTAAAAAGAAAAAAAGTGTGTGCCCTGTAAGGTAAAAAAAAAAAAAGCTAGATGTAGTGGCACACACTTGTAACCCCAGTGCTAGAAAGGCAGAGATGCCTAGAGAGGCAGAAACAAGATACCACTGGGGTCAGTGTCAAGCCAATTTAGCCCACTTGGTAAATTCCAGGCCAGTGAGAAACTGTGTCTCAAAAGATGGAGAGCTTCCCCTGGGGCCAGAGGACACCAAGGGTCCAGGCTTCAGACACCACTGGAACCAGAGAGCATGATGGGAACAGGCCTCCGCCTTTTACAGCACCGCTGAACGCTGCACTCCCAGGCCTCCGCCTCTGGCAGATCCAGACAGCACCCTGGAACTAGGCATCCGGTTCTTGCAGGAGACTTCTGAGGTTCCAGTGGTCACTGCAGGACTGATGGTCGATACTGCTGTGGGTGATTCCATTTGTCAGTCACTTCCAGGTTTCACCAGTCCCCATGGCTGAGTCTCATGTACATATCCTTCTAGGAAGAATCACAGAAAACAGAACAGAACAAAGAAGGGGACGTCAAAGCTGAAAGACAAACCCACTCCAACGGATGCAAAGTACAGCAAAGAAACGCAAAGATTATGAACCAAACACCTCCCCATGACCCATCCCCAGCTGACTAACTCCCCTATAGGGAAATGCAAAACTACAAAGATAACTGAACTGTCTGAGAAAGAATTCAAAATCATGCTCTTTAAAATAATTAATATGCATATAGAACAATCAAAAAATAGATTCACAAATTAAGGAAAAATTCATCGAGAAGTTTGAAAAAAAAAAAAAAGAGAAATACTTGAAGAAGATGGTCAATCAAATAGAAAACACAACAGATACTTCTGGAGTCCAGCTCCAGCAGGTTCAGTTCCTGAAGTGGGTGGTCACAAAAATGGCAAAGAAATTAATCAAATAAGACACACGGTCCCTTGACTTCCTGTGCTTATTGTGAGATGTGAACCTTGGCTTGCTGCTCCAGCCCTGACCATCGTGCCTCATGCTTCCCGCCACAATGGACTCTGATTCCCTGGAACCGTCAATCATAAGCTTGAATAAACTCTTCCTTTTGTAAGTTCCCTTGGTCATGGCAGTTTTATCACAGCAACAGAAAAGTGACTAATACAGTATTTTGGTACCAGAGAATGGGCTGTTGGCTGTGAAGAACCTGACCATGTGGGTATTTGGAAAAATGTGGAAGACTTTGGAACTTTGGGCTAAAAAAGCTGTTGACTACTATAAGCAGAGCTTAACGGGCCATTCTAGTAGAAACCTGGAAGAAGGCATTGTGCAAGAAATGTTGTTCCAGAGGAAAATAAAGACTTAGGCAGCAACTGGGATATTTTGATAAAGAGTCTGGCAGCAGTTTGCCCACAGCCCAAATGCTTGCCTGATGCTAAGTTGAAAGCAATGGACTAATGTCTTTGGTGTAGGATATTTCAAACAGCCTAATGTAGAAATGGTGGCATGGCTATTAGTGATAAATATTATACAGATCTACAGTGAAAAAGAGCAATGGGCAGAAAGAAATACAGAATGTACAGTTTGGATCTGAAAAGACACTAAAGATTAAAGGTGGGCCAAGGTAAGGAGAGGCCCTTTCATAAGGAATTAAAAGTGATTAAGGAGACAGATATTAGTAAAAAGAAAAGTTGATTAGGAGGGCCTCAAGATTTACAAGACAACACAGAAACAGTACTTTCAGGGCAAGACCACACCCAGCTAACCTCCACCTTTTGAAAGGAAAATACTGAAAGGTTTTTCTGCTCCAACAAGTCAGGGCAGAGAAAAGTCAAATGTGGTTGAAATAGGCAGGGTCCATCCCAACTTGCAGCCAAACTTCAGCAATTCCATTCACATGGTGCTGGCTTTAGAGGCATGAAGTTTGCAGAGTGAAAGGGGTCATCAGTTCTTCCTCCATGTTTCAGAGAGCCTCAAGTCAGGCAAAGTGCAGCAGGGCATCCCTGAATAAAGAAGGCCCTGATAGGCCATCTTGTGAAGCTGTGAATGTGAAGCTTGTTTGGCAGCAGAGACCCAAGAAGACTTCAGATGCCAGAGCTGTGAGATATTGCCAAGGAGAGCTGCATAAGGGAGTGGTACCAACCAAGAAAGAGATTATTTTCATAGCAAATCTGGAGAGAGCTGAGCCTCTAAGCCCTTTGGAAGTAAATTCCCAGAGTCACACATGGAGCTACGGGACTTGGGTTTGCCTGCTGGTTTTCGTCTTGTTTTGCTCTGGTATTTCATCACTACGCCTCTATTCTTCCCTTTTGGAATGGGAATGTGTATCAGTTCCACTGTAATGTGGGAGCACCAATTTGGCTTTTGATTTTGCAGGAGCTTACAGTTAAGAGACTGGCTGTGACTCAGAATGGAGTTTGCATAGACTTTTAATGAAAGAATTGAGACGGTAAAGACTGTGGACTTTTAAGGTTGGACTAAATGCTTTTGCATTTTTTTTTCTTTTTTATTTCTTTATTTTATTTATTTATTTATTTATACATATATTTTATCAAATCTAAACCCATGTCTCCCCCATCCCCCCCCTCCAGAGCTCATGCATTCTGCCCCAAAACATGCATTCACTCTTTCTCAGTCTTTCTCAATATCATCCATGGGGAAGTTGACTGTTTTGAGCAGTTTCACTGTTTCAGTCAGTTTTCGATGCAGTCTTCTGTTTTTTTTTGTTGTTGTTGTTGTTGTTGTTGTTGTTTCCAGTATGCAACCCCAACTGCTTGGACAAAAGCTCAAGGGGCCATGCACAAGGAAATTTACAACTGGGTAATTGGACTAGCATTAACAGATGAGGATACCCATTCACGTTGGTTTTCTGGGACTGTGTTTACTTACTCAGCAATGAGTCCTCTAGCTCCAGCCATTTTCCTGCAAAGCTCATGATGTATCTCTACTGCTGCAAAGAACTCCATTCTGTGATGTCACCACATTTCTCTATCCACTCATCAGTTGAGGGGCATTTGGGTTGGTTCCAGTCTTGCATGTGAAGAGAGCTGAAATAAACATGGCCTGCATGTCCTCTGCAGTGGGGTGAGTCTTGTGGGTACATGCCTAGGTGGTATGGCTGGGTTGGTGCAAGTTCATTCAATCTTCAAGGGTTCTCCACACTGCTTTCCATAGGGCTGCACAGGTTTACATTCCCCACCAGCAGTGGATGTGTTCCCTTCTCCCACAACCTCTCCAGTACTTGGTATCATTTGTTTTCTTGATCCTTGTACAGATTAACAACAATCCAATCAAAACCCCAACAGTTTCTTCACAGGCTTGGAAAAAAAAGTGCTAATTCATTTGGGAAAACAAAAGGACCCGAATAGCCAAAACAACCCTGAGTGAAAAGAGCTACACAGGGGGGATCTCTATACCAGACTTCAAAACTATACAAGGCTATAGTCAAAAAAACAGCCTGTACTGGCACAAAAGCAATACCCATGACCAATGGAACAAACCAAAGATCCAAACCTGAGCACATACAATTCAGCCATCTCATATTTGACAAGGGGGCCAAAGAAGACACAATGGAGAAAGACAGCATCTTCAGCAAGTGGTGTTGGCAAAACTGGATCAACCACTTGTAGAAGAATGAAATAACCCCTTCCTCTCACCCCGTACAAAAGTCAACTCCAGATGGATCAAAGACCTCAGCTTGAAACCCCAACTCTGAAGGCAATAAAGAAAAAAGTTGGCAGCAGACACAAGACATAGGCGTAGGAAAAGACTCCTAAATCAGACAACCACTGCACAAGAATTAAGGTCAACAATTGACAAATGGACCTCATTGAAATCAGAAACTTCTAACATCAAAAGAAACAATCAAGGAAGTGAAGAGAAATCCCACAGAGTGGGGGAGAACCTTCACCACAGATACATCTACAAAGCATGATCTCCAGAATATATAAACTACCAAAAACAAAGAAAAAATAAATGACCCACTCAATATAGATGGAGCAAGGAGTTGAACAGAGACTTCAAAAGTGAGGAGTAGAGATGGCGGAGAAACACCTCAGAAGTTTCAACATCATTAATCATTAAAGAAATGCAAATTCAAAACACTTTAAGATATCACTACTCCAATAAGACTGACATTTTTCATTTTTATATGTTGTCGAGAGCCTATGGGGGCCAGGGAGTGGAATGTGGTGGTTTGAATGAGATGTCGCCCATAGTCTTTAAGTATTCAGACATTTTGTCTCCAGTTGTGGCATTGTTTTGGAGGTCATGAAGCTTCTAGAAGTATTGATGCTGGAGAGGTGTTGAGTGAGTTTAACAAGCCTTATAGTCTCCAGTCTCTCTCTCCTCTCTCTTCTTCTCTTCTCTTGACTTCCTGTGCTCACTGCAAGATGTGAACCTTGGCTTGCTGCTCCAGCCCGGCCACACCATCCCTCAGCCTAGCACAATGGACTCTGATTTCCTAGAACCATCAATCGTAAGCTCAAAAAACACTTCCTTTTGAAAAAAGAAAAAAAAGACACAAGAATCTCTTTTTCTGACCGGAAGAGCATCTATCTTCCTGTTCCTGTGCAGAGGACTCTTGGGTTCTTCACTTGCCATTTCTTGGACTAAGGATCAGAGAGCGTTTGCTTCTCTGTCCTGTGCAGGGACCTCTTGGGTTCTTCACTGCTGATATTCCTGACCTAAGGATCAGAGATCTTTGCCTTCTCTGATCCTGTGCAGAGGCCCTTGCCAATTTGCCACTCTGCAATTTCTTTTCTCTCTGCTCCCTCAGGTCCCAATGTTTTATTTATTTTTATTTATTTATTATATTTTATTATTTATTATTTATTTTTTGTCTTTTGAGACATGGTCCCTGCCCCAGCTGTCCTGGAACTCATCTATAGACCAGGCTGGCCTTACTCACAAAGATCCGCCTGCCTCTGCCTCCAAGTGCTAGGTTAAAGGCATTGTGCCACCATGCCCAGCCCAATGTTTATTTTTTATATGCCCTAAAACAATACATGTTATGCAAGTCTAAGTAATGATGAAAAAAATAACCCAACTCCCTGTAATATTTTTCAGAAAATTCACACCTGAAAATATTCTTAACATCAAAAACAACAAAACAACAATAATGGTACAATCATTTATTGAGACATCAGAAAGTAAAACAATAATAGTAACAGCCATTCAGCTAAGCAATTTAACATTTTTGCAGCACAGAACGAAGTTAATGTTAACTTTTAACTCTAAGGACTCCATTCTTGTGGTTACATAGGTGCTGGACAGTGTAAAAAATGAGCTTTGAAGCTTTAACAATAGAGAACTTTATTTTTCTTACTTTAGTTCTTGTTCCTGACCTGTAAGTCACTTTGTGGCTGGTGTAGCTTGATTCATATCTTTTTTTTATTCTGGTCATTGTTCTCCTCAGTTTCTTTTTTTCCTCAGTTTCTGTTTTCCTCGATTTCTGTTTTTTAACACTTCGGCTAAGGTATTTTTGTTGTTGTTGTTTGTGATATCTTCCGCTGGTGCATCTTTTTTTTTAATTATTATTTTTTTTTTGTGTATGAGTGTACTGTCTGCATTGTAGGTTGTGCACCCATGTCCCATGTAATGCCCCGTGTAGTCAGAAGAGGGCGTCGGCATTCCTGGAACTGGAGCCAAAGCAGTTCTCAGCGCATGTGGGTGCTGGGAACGACCCAGGTCCCTCAAGATGCAGCACTCAACTGCACCTTCTCCAGCCCGCTAAGGTGATTTTCTAAGGGCACTAAACTTGAGTCAGATCACTAGAATCCACTGTTTTACTGGCTTTGTTTCAACTTTGCCCTAAAATCTTCTTTTAGTTTAAACTGACCAGAAATCAAATTCTTTCTTTATTTTGGGCAATCGTGCATTACACAGTTTCTGTAGAATTCTTATTACCACTAGTATTACTTTTAAATTGTGTACAAGTGCCATTTTATTTTCACAAAGTACTCATTTCAGAAAAGGCAAAAGTGGGTGGGGGGTGGGGGGGACACGGCCTAGATCTGATTAGTAACATAGTCTTGTACCAAATATTATATATATATAGATATATATATATATATAATATATATTATATAATAAAAATAATCCAAAGAAAAGCAAAAGTGTCAGTCTCACTCCTTGAGGCAGAAGAGGACCCTAACTGCTAAAAAGCTGAAAGTCAGCAGTGAAAAAATAACAAGTTATGATAAGAGAATTATTAAAACCAAGGTCAGCTGGAGAGCAGACTTCAACCAGACAGTCAGGTCACTGGAACTTTGTCAAGCAGTGAACCTTTCACAAATGGCTCCGCCAAGATACCATCATCAACAGATAAGACCTTGCAGAATAACAAATTTCAGGAATGGAGGACAAAGTTAAGACAATAATATAAACTGATATATATTATGAAACTTATATTATGATATATGAAATTTCCAAGAAGTCTGGAATATATTCAAGTGGCCAAATCTGAGAATTCAGAGTAGGAACAGAGATAGAATCAAATGGAAGAAACAGACTATTTAATGAAATTGTAGAAGAAATCTTCCCAAACTTAAAGAAGTAGACACCTAAGCACAAGAGGTAAACAGAACTCCAGAGAGACAGGACCAGGGAAGAAACCCTCTAAGACACATTATATAGCCAGGATGTTAAAAATACAAAATAAATACATAACCCTAAACCAGGAGATGAAAAATATCAGCTCACAGGGGCATAAATATCAGAATTTTACACCAGACTTTTCATTAAGAAACATAAAGGAAGACCATGGAATTAAATATTTCAAGCTCTGAAACTAACTGTGAGCCAAGAATCCATGCCCTCCAATGTTTATCTTTCAAAATAGCTGAAGAAATAAGAGCAATTCAAGACAAACACAAATGAAGGCAATTCATGACAACCAAGCCAGCACTGTAGAAATTTATTTTTATTACCTTTTATTTAAGATTTTATATATGAGAGTACTGTATTTACATCATTTCTAACCTTGCCACTCCCTGCTTCAACTCCTCCTATGCCCTTTACTCTCTCTCAATTTCTTCTCTTCTTTATTATTGTTACATATACATACATATATTTAGGTAGGTGGATAGATGATAGATAGATAGATAGATAGATAGATAGATAGATAGATAGATAGATAGATAATGCACTAGGAGGTGCATTTTAGTGGTGCTCATTTGTACACGAATTTAGGGCTGGCTGTTTTGGATTAGATAATCTATGGGAGAGTTTGTCCCTGGAGAAAGCTAGTTCTTCTTCCCCTAGCAGCTCTTCATCTTGAGGTGAGACCCTGTGTACTTTCGCCTATCCATGTCAAGAGATTCTGCTGTTATGCAGGTGCTGTTAGGCAACCATATTGTGCAGAGTTAGTGGGCTAATTAATCAACAGTTTTCTAGAAAGAAATACAGGGGCTGGAGAGATTGCCTAGTGGTTAAGAGTGCCGACTGCTCTTGCAGAGGACCCGGGTTTGATCCCCAGCACCCACATGGCGGCTGAGAACTGTCTTTAACTCCAGTTCCAGAGGAATCCAAGAACCCTCTTCTGACCCTCCGCGGCATTGCACGACATGGGTACGACAGCCTACTATGCAGACAGTAACATTCATACACAAAAAAAAAATTAAATTAAAAATAAAAAATAAATAAAAAATAATACAATGGCCACTATTTTTAAAAAGTGTTCAACTTCCCTAGTCATTGGGAAAATGTAAGTTAAAACTACATTTTGATGCTACCTCACCCCAGTAAGAATGGATATCATTGAGAAATGTAACAGGGGCTGGAGAGATGGCTCATGGCTGACAGCACTGACTTGCTTTTGCAAAGACCTGGTTTTGATCCCAGCATCCACATGTGGCTACAACCATCCTTAACTCATAGTTTCGGGAATCAGTACACCTCTTCTGACCTCATGGTTTTGCATTGGCAATACATGACACAGTAATCTCATCATAATGCAGACATACATTATATACATATAAAAAATAATAAACTATTTTTTAAAAAAAGAAATATAAAAAAGGCTGGCTCAGTGGTTAAAAACGTTGACTCCACTTGCAAAAGACCCAGATTTAATTCCCAACACCCACATGGCAGCTAACAACCATCTGTAGCTTATGTTCCAGGGGATCTGATGCCCTCTTCTAACCTCTGTGGGCTCTGCATGACATAGGAGCACTTACATACACATATGCAGACAATACCCTCATACATATAAAATAAAAATAACAAATGACATATTTTTCAAAAAAGAAAAATGAAACCATAAAATTTGCAGGAAAATGGATCAATTTATAATATATGATATTAGATGAAGTCACCCAATCTGAAAAAAATCACATGTTCTTACTCATATGTGGATCCTGGTTTATAAGGCATACGATCATATGTACGTGTGGGTATAGTATGACATTTAGATAGTAGAACAAGAAAGGGTAATAAATTCTAACATATAATAACAACAACAACAATAATAATAAAATAATAATAATAATAACTAGTCTAACAAATTTTCAATGCAAAATAAGTCCTTAAATAGGCTGTGTCTACATGTGATTCCATGAGGGGTTGTTACTTTACTGGAAGATCTCAATTTTAATTGGATTTTTTTTGTATTTGTTTTTCTGTGCTGTGGTTATTTATACGTGCTATTGAGTGTATTCTGTTATTTAGTGATTTTAGCTATTCAAATAACAGGTGTAAATACTGTTAGCTCCTGTTTCAATAATCAAATTTGAACTAGATGCTGAGATTTGGGCAATCTGTTTATTTCCCTCAACCTCAAAAAGTAACATGCTAGGAATTTTGGGGGTGGGGGTCTTTGAAATAGGGTCGCCCTGCAGCCCCAGCTGGCCTGGAACTCCTGATGTAGACCAGGCTGGCCTTGAACTCACAGAGATCCGCCCACCTCTGCCTCCCGAGTGCTGGGACTGAAGGCCTGAGCCACCATGTCTGGCACATGCTAGGAATTGAAAACACTGGGACATTTCTTTTTTCAATGTATGTTCTAATTCTAAAATAAATCACTGTTGCTGAGTAAACATACATTTTTTAACTAAGAAAATAAAGGCGGATGGTGCCTGAGGAATGACATCTAAAGTCATTCTCGTGCATACACACATGTGCCAACACACATATACACCTGCTCATACACAAACATATACACAAGTACACACACCACACACACACACACACACACACACACACACAATTAAAAAAAAGAATTTGCTTTAAGTTTTTCCCTTTTTCTTAGAACTTTGGCTTAGGAAAGAAATTCTGACGTCTGAATTCTTTTAGATAAGTGGACTCAGGGAAACTGTGTCCCTGGATTCCTGGTCTCAGAAGAAATCTGAACAATTCAGCCTCCAGGGCTAGTGTGATGAGTGAGCTTACTTTAGGACCTACACCAATCATATTCCCCCAACAAACTTACCTGCAAAAGATGCAAGATAAAAAGATCAGGGTGAATACCAGTGTTTACTACTGTTACAGTGGTATGCAGACTTTCACCAAAAATAAGCACATTGTTCAAATCTCTTCTATAAACTATTTTTGTAATGTATTTATTTTTGTATGTGTATGAAATGTACTGTCTGCATGTAGTGTTTGTGCACCCATGTCGTGCAATGCTGTGGAGGTCAGAGAGAGTGTCGGACGGATTCCCCGGAACTGGAGTTAAAGCGGTTTTTCAGCGCATGTGGTGCATGGAATACAAACTCCGGTCTAAAGAGCAGTTGTATGCTCTTAACACTAGGCCATCTCTCCAGGCCTCCCTAATTGATTAATTTTTTAATAGCGTCTTCCGCCAGTAGACAAAATGAATTTAGTGTTTGGGAAGCCTGGTCCCAAGATAGTGCTCAGCATTGTATGAGACTCCGTCATCACCTAGAAAGTACTCCGGTCCAGGTGCAAGCATGCTGTTTCCACATCAAGATATTAGAAGTTTGTGGAAAGGATATCTTCATCTTGACCAAATCTCAGTGGTGCCTCTAAGATTGTCAAATGCCAGGTTATAAATATCACCTGAATTATCAAAATCTACAGATGAAACAAAATTTGTATTTTAAATTGCTAAATAATATGCTATTGTANGCAGCACTTAGTGTACATGTACTGTGGTGCTCTGCACACATAAGCTGGTGCTGGGCAAGGTGATGGTATGGTGAGTTCACTCTAGAAGCAAGAAATTGGACATAGTTCGAATGACCTGTGACCTCAGGTTAGGATGGAGTAGGTGCTTCCATCGTCAACTTGGCACACCGAGGGAAGAAGGACTTTCCACTGCGGGAGTGTCCTCATATCCAAATGGACCTAGACATGTCCTTGAGGCATTCCATTGGCTGTTGAGGGCGGTTGCGGTGCCACTCCTGAAGTGTGGTTGTGTATTTCATAAGACAGCTGCAAGCACAGCCCAGAGAAGCAAAGCCAGGACAGCAAGCTAATTCGCTTCATGGTCCCGTGCTTCAGTCTGCCTCCAGATTCCTGTTGAGTTCCTGCGCAGCTCCCTTCAGTGATGGACTGTCTCTCGGAATGTACAGATGAAATAAACCCTTTCCCTCCCCAGTAGTACTGGTCAGAGTGTTTTTTTAAATCACAGCAAAAAAAAAAAAAAAAAAAAAAAAAAAAAAAAAAAAAAAAAAAAAAAAAGCTAACAAAAATCTGTGACCACAAGAAATCTAGACCAGTGTCCTGCCTGATAGAGGTGTTTGAAGAATCATAGACACAATTTTTAAATTTCCAGTAGTCATATTAAAAAGTAAAAAAGAAAGCATGATATGTAATTGTAATCAGAATTAAATTTCAATATTGCATATATTATTTATATTTTTACACAGTGATATATTTTGATATGTTATGTAAATTATTCTAACATGTAATCGATATAAAAATATTAATGAGATATTAATATTAATGAGATGTTTTATTCTCCTTGCTTTGTTACTTCTTCAAAACGCAGCATGTGGTTAAAAAAAAAAAAAAGAAAAAGCACACTTTTGGTGCAAACCAGCCGTGTGGTTAGTGACTACTGACTTGGGTCGTGTCCACAGGGGACATGGAGACAGAACACTGTGGACAACCGTGGG
The DNA here is from genome assembly GCA_009823505.1 of Rhizomys pruinosus. Taxonomy (NCBI): domain Eukaryota; kingdom Metazoa; phylum Chordata; class Mammalia; order Rodentia; family Spalacidae; genus Rhizomys; species Rhizomys pruinosus. The sequence continues at coordinate 748,674 of VZQC01015136.1, forward strand.
GGGCAGTGGGGAATTCTAGGTCCCTTACCCCAGCCCCCAACCTTCTGTGTGTTTTGTTTTCACAGGACTCCGACTGGGGCAGCCCAGCCCTCCCCCAAGCCAAGAGCAGCCTGCCAGATCCTGTAAGTAGCCACGTTTTTTTTTTGCTGAACGGATTAGAGTTTAAAACTCGTTCGCATCCTTCTCAGCTTCTTCGCTTCCACTCATCAATCACCAGGGTTTTTTGTAACGTGAAATGGATTTTGTGGGAGACATAACTGGGTTTCAGGGGTGTGAGGTTTCCTGAACCCTCCTGCAATTACCGACAGGAAACCCTGGGGCCTGTCTTCAGCCTCTGGGCGGCGAGCTCAGGCTCAGTATTGCTGGCTTAGGAGGACTGGGGCCACCTGGAGACAAGGTACGGGGGGGGGCGGTGGTGGGGGGGGGCGGTGGTGGGTGGTGGTGCCAGGACTGGGCTCCTTTATTGCTGGTGTAAGGCCTAGGTTGACAGGGAAAACCTGGGGACATTTGCGTTCCTGGTTGTCATGTGAAGACGGGGGTGCTCACAGAGCATCTGGGTCAGCCCGACACTGGACATGGAGTCTCCGAGTCAGGTGGCTGTGGACACAGCTGGAGGTGGGTCCCTGTGCCACCCCCATAGGTCATCTACGGGGAGAGCAGCCAGCGTCTTCCTGCACTGCCACATCTGTCCACGGTGTCCTACGCAAGATACTCTGGGTGCTCAGGGTTGCATGGCACCTTGGGTGGGTCCGTCTGGATCCTGCAGGTGAGCACTGGGTGACTCCCAGTGACACACTGACTTGGTTTTTCTCAGTCATTATGCGTTCAGCTTTGTGATATTTTTCTCTGTATTTATAGCAAGCTGTACTGGTTTTTCCATTGAGGATGTTGTACGTGTATGTCGAGATTGAATTAATCTGAGAAATGGGTTTATTTAAACATGGGGTACAGTGATAAATGGTAGGACAAGGCCAGGTAGCGATGGAGAATGAATGAGTGAAGTGGTGGATCAGAGGGTGTTGCTGCAGCCCTGGCTGTGGCCCGCTGTGTGTTTGGCGTTGGTATTTTGCCTGCTTCCCTCCTCTTCTTCATGCCCCAGTTGCTGTAAACTTCAATCTGTAGAGAGCACTATTCAGCCTGGATCTGGCTGTCACCCAAGCTGAGTTTTCCTGCTGAAGCCTGTTGTTGGATCTTTCAGTGCTCTCTACCAAGACGAGGAAGAAAGGGACAGTGGGAAGCAACAGGCACACACAGGGTTCCCTGTCTGTAGCTGCCTGTGGTGGTTTGGATGAGTGTCCCCATAGGCTCTAGGTATTCAGACATTTGTCTCCAGTTGGTGGCGCTGTTTTTGGATGTCTTAGAAGGTGTGGCCCTGCTGGAGGAAGTGTGTCACAGGGGGCAGGCTTGGTGAGTTTTAACAAGCCTCGTGGTCTGCAGTTGTTTCCGCTTTGCTTCCTGTGTTCCTTGCGAGATGTGACCCTCCATTTGCTGCTCCAGATCCAGCCGCCACGCCTCCCGCCACAATGGACTCTAATTCCCTGGAACCGCCAATCGTAAGCTCAAATAAACTCTTCCTTTTATAAGTTCCTTGGTCATGGCATTTAATCATAGCAACAGAAAAGTGACTAATACAGGGAAGGTCCTTGACCTGCAGGAGACAGAGACCTGCAGGGCTGTGGGCTTCAGAGTGGATCAGAGGGGCCCCTCTGGGTATACTTCCGGAGACTCCAGTTCACCCTCCACGTGAGGAAGCAGCTGCTGTCTACACAAGCTCTAACCCTCAGAGAGAAAGGCTTCAGCACGAGGCTGAGGGCTCTTCTGGGCTCCCTAATGAGCTTCTGTCCTCACCCTACCAGAGGGACCTGGCCAGCCAGACTGAGCCAAGGCTGGAACAGAGCAGAGAGACCCCAGACCAACAAAGCATGTCCCCAAAGCATGCAGACAAGCCCAAGGGGAGGAGGGAGAGGAAGGTCCACACAGAGAGTTGACGGAGACTGGAGCTGAGCCCGGTGTGGAGGAGGCAGAGGCAGGCTGTCGTTAGCCGGGAGAAGCAAGCTATCACAGTCACATGCCTTGTCCAACATCAGGTCCATGCTGAGGGGCAGAGCTGGAATGGACACCAGTCTGTTAACAAGAAACCAGAGTCTTTTCAGAGCCAACAGCGTCTGAGTTATACTGAGAGGACGATGCCACTCCTGTCACCAACGCTCCTGCCTGAGGGAGCAAGGCCACGCCACCATGAGCCGAGCCCACCAAAACGACAAGTCAAAGTAAGGCTTTTCTTTAAAAAAAAAATACTATTTTTATTTTATGTGTAGGAGTGTATGGCCTACATGTAGGTAGCTGCACCCATGTCATGCAATGCCCAAGGAGGTCAGAAGAGGGTGCTGGATTCCTCTGGAACTGGAGCAATGGATGGTTGTGAACTGCCAGGTGGGCGCTGGGAATCGAACCCAGGCCCTCTGCAAGAACAGCCAGTGCTCTTAACCTCTGAGCCATCTCTCTAGCCCCAATCCTCTCTTTTTAAGTTATCTCTCTTATTAAGTGTGTTGTGACAGTACCACGAAGCTGATGCACCCTCTCAACCACCTGATGCTCAGTCCTGGTGGTAACATTAATGGCCCACAGTGCACTGCTTTGATTTCTTTACAGTGTAGCTCTGCAGCAGACACTACAGCAGCTGTGTCCAGTTCCTAGCACAGGGTCAGTGGACGTTCATTAAACAAATCACTGAATTTGTTGAGATGAATGGGAAGTGAATATGACTTCAGGTTAACATGTTAATTAGGCCCAGGATCCAAAACTCCAGATGGCAGAACACAGATCTGCAGAGCTTTGAAAGCATGTGTTCAGTAGTACTGGATCATCCCCAAGTGTTCCGGAATACTGGCTGGGGGCAGCAAGACGTGGGGTCCCAAGTGGGTGAGGCTGTGAGCCTGTCTTGGGTTTCAGTCTTGGGCGAGACTGATGGACAGGCATGCCTGTCTCCTCTTAGGTGGGGCTCAGGTGGAGAGAAAATATCCCTGGTCCATGGTGGGTCGGTCATCAGCCCGGCAGCATCGCAGGGCCCAGGGAAACCCACACTGAGCACCAGGAGTGACCCACAGCCAAGGGGAGCCAGCAAAGCCGCCACTCCCACAGTACCAACAGGAAGCCAGCTGCTCAGTAGGGAGGCCAGTGCTCAGCAGGGAGGCCAGCTGCTCAGCAGGGAGGCCAGTGCTCAGCAGGGAGGCCAGCTGCTCAGCAGGGAGGCCAGCTGCTCAGCAGGGAGGCCAGTGCTCAGCAGGGAGGCCAGCTGCTCAGCAGGGAGGCCAGTCCCGCTCCAGCTACAGCCAGGGACCTCTGCCACCATCCCAACTCAGGGGTGGAGGAATCAGGGCTCCCACACATCACCCAGATCAGCTGCTCAACTGCAGGTGCAGTGCTCAACTGCAAGGGTGCTGGCGAGAAGGGCATGTGTGGTGGCTAGGAGGTGGGGGAACATGCTAACACTCCTTCCCAGGGAGAGATGTGAGCAGCAGCCACCCTTCTTCTGTTGCTCCAACCACAATCCAAGGCAACATTCTGCCAAAGTCCATTCAAGAGTCAAGCACAGCTGGGAGGGTCTTCTGCAAGCGGCACAGCTGAACTCTGGAAGACAGCACCGTTTGGACGGGAGGGCAGTCCTGTGCAAGAGGCAGCCAGAAGGAATTCTGGGAACTGCAAGGCAGAAAANGCCTTGGCCCCACCTTTAATCTTCCTAGTGCAGTTATCAGATCCAAACTGTACATTCTGCATTTCTTTCTGCCCCATCTGCTCTTCTTCACTGTAGATCTGCACAATATTCACCATTAAAAGCCACGCCACCATTTCTACATTAGGCTGTCTTGAAATATCCTCCGCCAAAGACATCAGTCCATTGCTTTTCAACTTAGCATCAGGCAAGCATTTGGGCTGCGGGCAAACTGCTGCCAGACTCTTTATCAAAATATCCCAGTTGCTGTCTAAGTATTTATTTTCCCCTGGAACCACATCTTTTGCAGCCATGCTTTCTTCCAGGCCTCCACTAGAATGGCCCTTTAAGCTCTGCTTACAATAGTCAACAGCCTTTCCAGCCTTTCCAATCTTCAGTTGATACACATGACCTATGAAAGATCAAAGCTTAGCCTCTTCTACCCTAAGCATGCTGGGAACATATAGATATGAGCCTTTAAAGTTATCCCACACCACACTAACTTGACAATAAGCTATTGGTTAACTTGTATGATTATTTTTAATTAATTAATTCTTATTTTACGTGGATGAGTGTTTTGCTTCATGCATGTTAAGTGCACCCATATGTGTAATGTCCACAGAAGCCAGAAGGTGTTGAATTCCCTAGAACTGGAGTTATGAATAGTTAGCTGCCATGTGGGTGCTGGCAACTGAACCCTGGTCCTCCGTAAGAGCAGCCACTGCTTTTAAGTGCTGAGCCATCTCTTGAGCCCCATAGAAGCACTGAATATTGTTCTGAAAGGGAAACCAGCACGGCTGTATGGGTGAACGTTTGCGACCCTGAAAATCCAAGAAATGCTTAAATGGAATCATTGTAAGAATATCAGAGATGGACATCTGAGATCAAAGATAGCTCTGAGTTCGGTTTTCCCAGTGGTTAGAATGAGAATGCATGGAATTCCTGCTGTGTTGGGGGCAGGTATCGCTGCCTACAGTGCCACCTCAGGAGGGCTGCTGTGTTTTCTCTTCTGGGTTCGGGTGTGCCAAGGCATCCCCTGCTTCCCTCTCGGGGAGGCTAAGATTCATGCTGTCAAGTCTCAGGTCCCTAAGCTACTTCTCCCTGCCCAGCCCTAGTTCCCACAGCACCCGTGTCTATGGCCTGGTGGGAAGACTGCTGACCATGGGGAGTACATCATGGTATGGCCTCGTTGCAGACAGCGTGCATTGAGCCAGCCATCTGACCCACATGGAACATGCTCACTCTTTCATCTACTAAGCAGACATGTAATGAGGTATGTTCACAAGAGGAGATTACTCAGACACAAAATGATGCCAAAAGTCAGTCTTTAGAACCGGCTGGCAACCACACACTGGGTATTCGATCCCAGGGGTAGCTGCAAGGTATTTTGGGGAGGAGTTCTTATACATAAAAACCGTATCCAGGTGTGAAAAGTTTAAATCTCTCTCTCTCTCTCTCTCTCTCTCTCTCTCTCTCTCTCTCTCTCTCTCTCCCTATCTTTCTCCATGTCCATCAGTGGCTCTGTACATCTGGTTGTATATCCATATGTATATCTGTGTTTATACCTCTGTATAAGCCTCTGTGTGCATACATGTGTGTGTACATTCATACCATGCGGTTTAATTTCCATTGTCTTCTGGAGCCTAGCCTATGGCTACTTCAGATGTTGAAAGTCAAATTCCCCTTTCATACTATTTCCACTATAGGAGGACTTGTTCAAACCACAATTTCCTATGACTAAAAAAATTATCACCCATTGTCAAGGCAGGAATCTACAACTTCCACTTCCATGGAACAATAAGAAAATGATAAATTCATTGTTCAAGGATTTTGTAAATAAACGGAATTTCATATACTAGAATTTGTCCATTTATGCTTATAAATGATAAGAACTAATTATTTTTAATATTTTATTTATTATTTTTATTTTAGGTGTATGAGCACACTTCCTGCATGTATGTAAGTGCACCCATATGTGCAATGCCCAGGGAGATCAGAAGGTGTCAGATTCCCCTGGAACTGGAGTTATAATCAGTCGTTAGCTGCCATGTCACTGCTGAGAATTGGACCCAGGCCCTCTACAGCAGAAACCAGTGAGTGCTCCTAACCACTGAGCCAACTCTCTGGTCCAAGAACTAGGTATTTTTTTAATAATCTCAGTCAACCATAGCTGGAATGACTGGAGAGACCTATGTTAATATTCATTATTGTATGTCGTTTTCTTTTGAGTTGTCCTATCTTCCTTCATTTTCTTTTCCTCTCTTACTCTTGAATGGGATTTCCAGGTTCTTTTCTCCAATCCTGCTCTCTCTAGCCAGTCTTTGTCAAGTTTTACCTCATATCTCATCATCTCCAGGTGGAATTCTATATTTGGCAGCTGATTTTAAGGTGCTGAGGTGGGTGGAGAGGGGGGGAGAGGAACCAAGAATCTGTTTTAGAAACTAATATATCTGAGAGCCTGTGAAATCCTCCTTGACTCTAAATTGTTTCAATCCATATTACATATATATATATATATATATATTTTTTTTTTTTTTTTCTTTCATGGCTCTTAAAGTTTCACATCCAACAATTCAAAGAATGGATTTCCAGAATTTGACTAAACTATCCTGTGGATTTGATTTCCACAAATCCCTTAAAGTATTTAACTAAATGTTCTCCTTTTGTAGCAAGGTCTTGACAAAGACACAGTGAAAAACAATTATTCTTTACATCACAACAGTTTAATATGTTAACTTATTCATTAAATTGTGCTTCACACCAATGGAAATCCTCAGTTCTACAAACTATTTTTTTCAAATAGCAATAAAGTTTGATAAGATCACAATACAGTCTCCTAATAACCAAGTTCATACATATTATTACACGGAAACAAAAGGAAATATCTCTTAGGTGAAATAATTTACTATCTACTGAGTAACTAGCTTTACATCTAAAACGGGTCACCAGATAAGGATTCAGATTCTTCTTTCTAACATTGATTTGATACATTAAAAAAAATCCACAATGCAAGCAAAATCCAGAAAGGAATTCTGGGAGATAAAAAAAAAAAAGATGGTCACATGATTAAAACCAAACATGACAAATAAATGGAAGATGTTTGACCATAACTTAGTCACATGAACTCTGCTAATCATAATGCTATTTCCCCAGCTGGAACTGAGGATTTTAAGCCTTGACTTCTGGCTCGTTATGAGTTCCCACAGTGAGTCAGAACATGGATCTCACACAGATCCCCCTCAGTGTTTTGAAGGTCAACAGTTGCAGTCTTTCCCATAGACAGTGGAGAAAACAGGTTCTAGAAACACCAACCTGCCGCTGTTCCCAGAGTCAGGGTTCTGGTACTCCATTAGGTTGCCACCAGCACTTACTTAGAAGTTCAGGGGTCTGCAAACATTGGTGGAGTTCATCGCTAGATCAGTCTGGAGAATCCTTTGCAGCACCTCTACAAGAGTGTCAGTTCTGTCAATGTGCTGTGAAGATAGTTCCGATGGTCTCCCACTGAGAGGTTACCAAAAACACAACACTCACTCTACTCCTATTGGCTCAGGCCTCATTTAGTTTCATGGAAATCGTCCAGATGGGTCTTGGTGAATATGTTGTGAACAGAGTTGTGTGTGGCAGAGATAGAACAGGGTACGCAGGGAAGCTGAAAGTGTCCACAGGTGGTTTTCTTCATGCTTTGCAGATGACACGAGCTGGGGAGCATCACCGGCCCCAGCCAGCTCTGCTACTGAGCCTGGGTGTTTTCAGGTGATGTTCTGGTGAGCAACAGAGGCACGAGAACAACAGGAAGGGAAATCTAGAGTCACAGCTATGAGATCTGAATATTCCTGCCTAAGTCCAACCCGTCTTTCTCTTTGATACAGTTCTACCTCAGTCAGCCCATAAGCCACTCTAAGCCTCTGATCCTGCCTCAAGGATCTTATCCCTGGCCTATCCTTTAAAATGGCTGGAAGAAAGTTGTTGACATGTTCTCAGGCTGTTCTTGGTCTTAAGGACAGAAGCTGCATCCTCACCATCTTTCTGCATTTCAGTACTGCCTGGCATATATTTTGGTCATCGTCTTTCTCTCTCTGGGATATCTGGCTCGTTGAGCCTTTTCTATAGCTGCTCTGTCCCCAGTCCTCCATCTCTGCTGGGTTACAATTTACAGGATTGTCTTCTTACCCAGCTGACAAGGCTGGGAAGGAATCAGATAAATTTGGTGAAATTACTTATGACAACTTAAAGCATGTCCTCTCTCCAGCAATGAGCAAAGGAAATTATTTAATACCAAATAAAATACACAAGAATTAAAGCAATATGCTGCTGCTGATAAGATACCAGGAACCTGAGGAAGAAGTAGATGAAGGGAGGCATTTTGTGAGCTGNTCTTTCTCAATATTCTCCATGTGGAAGTTGACTGTTTTGAGCACAAGTTCACTGTTTCAGTTAGTTCTTTGATGCAGTCCTTTCTGTTGTTGTTGTTGTTGTTGTTTCCAATATGCATCACTCCCAACTGCTTGGACAAAAGCTCAAGGGGCAGTGCACAAGAAATACTTACAACTAGGTAATTGGCACTAGCATCCACAGATGAAGGATACCATTCATTGTTTGTTTTTCTGGGACTGTGTTACTTCACTCAGCATGGTGTCTTCTAGCTCCAGCCATTTTCCTGCAAAGCTCATGATGTCATCTTTCTTTACTGCTGCATAGAACTCCATTGTGTAGATGTACCACATTTTCTCTAACCACTCGTCAGTTGAGGGACATTTGTGTTGGTTCCAGTTCCTTCCTATTCTGAAGAGAGCTGAAATAAACATGGCTGTGCATGTATCTCTGCAGTGGGGCGAGTCTTGAGGGTACATGCCTAGGAGTGGTATGGCTGGGTCGGGTGGCAAGTTCATTCCAAGTCTTCCAAGGTTCTCCACACTGCTTTCCACAGTGGCTGTATGAGTTTACATCCCCACCAGCAGTAGATGAGTGTTTCCCTTTTCCCACAACCTCTCCAGCACTTGGTATCATTTGTTTTCTTAATCCTAGCCAGTTTTATTGGAGTAAGATGATATCTTGCAGTGTTTTTGAATTGCATTTCCTTAATGAATAGTGATGTTGAACACTTCTTAAGGTGTTTCTCAGCCATCTCTAATTCCTCACTTGTGAAGTCCCTGTTCAGCTCTTTGCTCCATCTATTGAGTGGTTCACCCATTTCTTTTAGCTTTGCAAATTTAATGGAGAATAGTGGTTGTGGTGGTTTGAATGAGAGTGTCCCCCCATAGACTATAAGTATTCAGACATTTTGTCTCCAGTTGATGGCACTGTTCTTGGAGGTCTTAGAAGGTGTGGCCATGCTGGAGGAAGTACATCACTGGGGGCAGGCTTAGGGAGTTTAACAAGCCTTGCAGTCTCCAGTCTCTCTTTCTCTCTCTCTCTGCTTCCTGTGCTCATTGTGAGATGTGACCCTCGGCTTGCTGCTCCAGTCCCAGCCACCATGCTTCCCACCACAATGGACTCTGATTCCTTGGAACCATCAATCATATGCTCAAATAAACTCTTCCTTTTATAAGTTCCCTTGCTCATGGTGGTTTTATCACAGCAACAGAAAATTGACATACAGTTTTGGTACCAGAGAGTGGGCTGTTGGCTGTGAAGAACCTGACCATGTGGATGTTTGGAGAAATGTGGAAGACTTTGGAACTTTGGGCTAGAAAAGCTGCTGACTACTGTAAGCAGAGCTTAAGGGGCCATACTAGTAGAAGCCTGGAAGAAAGCATTGCTGCAAAAAATGTAGTTCCAGAGGAAAATAAAGACTTAGGCAGCAACTGGGATATTTTGATAAAGAGTCTGGCAGCAGTTTGCCCACAGCCCAAATGCTTGCCTGATGCTAAGTTGAAAAGCAATGGACTAANTAGCTAGGGGAATGGGAATTAATATTAGGCACAACTAAGTTCTAGGTGCTTAACAAATGTAGCTTTGTTCACTATTATTACCATAAAGAAATAATTTTCTAGAAATAAGAACATGCTTATAGTGGTAAAAAGGAAACCTAATTTTGATAAGCAACAGAATAGCCAGGTATTCTATTCCAGGTACTTGTAGGATACCCAGATCTATCTAGCTTTGTAGCCAATACTGTCTCACCTTGTGCTTAGACACGGCTACTAAATTCCAGGGGCATTCGTTCCAACTAAACTTTAGGGAGATCTGTACGACATGCTGCCCCACTGACAACCCTGCCTGTAAAGTCGTTTTGTAGGACTGGATTTTCATCCACTTTAAGCTCATGCTCACATACTACTTAGCTTTGCTCAGCTTCAATCCATTCTGTGCTCTGCTACACTCTATTGGGCAAACCTGTCCCAGAGTGCCAGGCCACCAAAGTTTCCCTGTGGCTGGCCCACTCCAGCACACTGCAGGCTTCTGATGGCCACAGACCCAGGTTTCCCCATCTCTGCTGTCCATTTGCACAAACTTGCAGTCTTCCTATTACCACAGCTGCAATCTGGTTTGCAATATTCTTGAAACAGAGAACAGGAACTGAGATAGCTTCTTTAGCTGTTTATACCCTCTGTGCTGGATAGCTTTCGTGTCAACTTGACACACCTGGGTTGAGGGAGCCTAAAATTGGGGAATTGGCTCCATTGGACTGGCCTGTGGCCACGTCCGTGGAGTATTGTCTTGATTGTCAAGCAGTGTGGGAGGGCCCAGCCCACTATGGGCGGTGCCACCCTGGGCAGGTCGTTGTGTATGGTGTAAGAGGGCAGGCTGGGCATGAGCCAGAGGAGCAAGCCAGTGAACAGCATTCCTCCATGGCCGGTGCTTCAGCTCCTGCCTCCAGGTTCCTGCCCTGATTTCCTGCCTTGGGCTCCCTAAGTGATGAACTGTGACCCAGGAGATGTAAGCTGAATAAACCCTTTCCTCCCCAAGTTGGTGTCAGTCAGAGTGTTTTGTCACAGCAATGGAAGACAAACTAGAACACTTTCCCACCCCTGACACATCAGGTAGCTTGTAGGAGAATTTCCCTGTGAAAAACCATTTATAGGAATGGAGAGATGGTTCAGTGGGTGAGAGAACTGATTGCTCTTGCAGAGGACCTGGGTTTGATTCCCAGCACCCTCATGGCAGCTAACAACTGTTTGTGACTGATGCCCTCTTCTGGCCTCTGTGGACATTGTACAACATGGGTGCACTTACATGCAGGTGAAATAGTCATACACATAAATAAAATTTAGAAATTTCAAGAAAATTATGGATCAAGCTGATGAGATCTCTTGAAAGCTTTTCCAGGTTTATTGGAATGGCATCTAAAGAGGAGGAAGGCTTGAAAGGAGCAGGCAGGGTTCTCACTCTCCAACGGGCTCCTTCTGTGAGATGAGGGAAAGACTGCTATGTTGGGTAATGCATTTCTCCCTACACTGAGGAAGAGAGGAGCCCTCTGCAGAATGGCTTTTTGGGTCTCTCAGCTTTTGCTTCAAGAAACCCTCCACAGCAGTGTGGAACATTAAACTGTGGATTTGCATAATTTTACAGCTATATGTCTTCACCTCATTGGAATAGGACAGTTAAGGTCACAGTGGCAGCACAAAGAATGAAGATGGACTTACATAGAAAACAGATCCACAAAGCACTGAGGAAGCTGAGATGGAGCCGAGGCTCCTTGCAATGACTGGGTGCGTTTCTTTGCAGAAAGATTACCTCAGTGTTTCAAATTTTAAATCGTTCTTTTTATTACATTCTAAGTGATTCCATTGTTTTCATAAGAGGGGAAAACCTTTCTACATGAAATTTCCAAAACTTCTATGTGTCTAAACATGTGACTTCCTTGTAAGAAGTGTATTCATCCCCTAGGGCTGCCGTAGCATATCACCACAATCTGAATGGCTTGAAGAAGTATAAATGTACTGACTGACTCCCAGTTCTGATGCTTGAAGTGGAAATCAAGGTGGGAGTAGGCCCACGTTTCCTCTGAAAATTGTAAGTGAATCTGTCCTTGGCTTTTTGCTTCTGCTGATTCACCAGCAGTCTGGCCTTCCTGGCTCATAAGGGCATGGCTCCAGGCCCTTGTCTTCACCTGGTGCTTTCTCTGGGTGTCTCTTCAGTCTTCCCTGCATCTGTGTTCAGGGCTACTCTTTTTATAAGGTCATTGGTTATCTGATGAGCAAAGTCCTTATTAATGTAATTTTAACTTGACTACATTCGTAAAGACCTTGGACGTATTTCATCCCTTATCATAGTTGTCACAGGATTATCACACTTAAACATGTTATGTTTATAAGTGAGTCTCTGAGTTACTCTGTTTTTTTTTTTTAGAGTACTATTTGTGATTTCTTTTTTTTAATTTTTTTTCACTGTTTTAATTTTATTTTTTCACATAAATTTATTTTTATTTTTTTATCAAATCTAGTCCCATGTCCCCCCGATTCCCCCACCCCACCAGAGCTCATACATTTTGCCAAACATGCTTTTCATCTCTTTCTCAGTCTTTCTTAATATTCTCCATGAGGAAGTTGACTGTTTTGATCAGAAGTTCACTATTTCAGTCAGTTCTTCAATGCAGTCCTTTCTGTTGTTGTTGTTTCCAATATGCATCACTCCCAATTGCTTTGGACAAAAGCTCAAGGGGCTGTGCACAAGAAATACTTACAACTAGGTAATTGGCACTAGCATCCACAGATGAGGGATACCATTCATCATTTGTTTTTCTGGGACTGTGTTACTTCACTCGGCATGATGTCCTCTAGCTCTAGCCATTTTCCTGCAAAGCTCATGATGTTGTCTTTCTTTGCTGCTGCATAGAACTCCATTGTGTAGATGTACCGCATTTTCTCTATCCACTCATCAGTTGAGGGGCATTTGGGTTGGTTCCAGCCCCTTGCTATTGTGAAGAGAGCTGAAATAAACATGGCCGTGCATGTATCTCTACGATGGGGTGAGTCTTGAGAGTATCTGAGTTACTCTGAAACCACTACCATTTGGCCTTTTAAAATGCTTTTGAAGAAAAAATGCTTTTGAAGTCTCAAATCTTACCTAATCTTATCAAATCTCTCAATATTATCCAGTGGTCAAGTATGATTAAACTTAATTAGCTATTAAGCATTTCAGCACTGCCTCAAATACACTGTAGTAGAAGTTTTCTAGGCTGACCTAAGACCTTGGGCAAGGCTGTTGACAACAGTATCTTTTATCCTTTAGTATTAATTGATATCTGCTTTTCTGCCCCTGTTTTGTGTGTGTGTGTGTGTGTGTGTGTGTGTGTGTGTGTGTATGTGTATGTGTGGAGGGTTTCCTGGGGTCTAGGTGTTCCATCTAGTTTTCTATTATCTCACTTCCAAACTCATATTAAATTTAGGACCCATTTAATAAACATCCCGATCAAAGAGGAAATAATTATCTTTAATAAAGCAAAGCTAACAACAAAATCTGTCAGAACTTCTAGAAATTCAACCCTGTATACCTCTCCTATGGTTGGAGGCACACATAAAAAGATCTGTTATTACATCTTTCCTTATCTACCACCTGTTACCTATAATACTTTTCTATTTATACATTACAATTTTGACTATGACATGGTTGTCAAGTGTGCACAGTAAATGGCCCAGCTATATTCATGTACAGTGATTCTTGTGAGGCCTTAAATCTCTAACAGTTTTGTTGTATCCAAGTGGCATATTTCCTTCTTTTGCATATACAAAGTTGTTTTCTTATATGACTGAAAATGAATTACATCCATTTCCTTTAAATAAATTTATTTGGAGAAAATTAGTTGCATGATAACCTCCCCAGATATGACTTCATCAGGTCAGACAATAGAGCAATTCACATGAGCATCTTATGAAGGAGTGGATGGCTGTCCCAGTAGCTCCCTTCATCTTCTGTTTTATTACTGATGATTCATAATCCAGAATATCAAGTTTTCTCAAAAGAAGAAACTTGGGGGGAGGAAATGTCTGGAACAAGGGTATTGATGTCTTTTTCTTTATGCAACTTTAACTGCATATTTCAGTCTTGTGGAATCTTTTGTGTTATTCTGACTGTCAATAAGAACCAGGGGACTATGTTGATGATTCTTGATGATTTCAACAACACTTCCAAAGTACTAGAGAAAGAAAATATTGGTGAGTTAAACATTGGTATTCCCGTTATCCCTGTGCTCCACTCCTTTCACCTCCTCCTGCTTTCTCTAGTCAGTGAAAGTTATTATATCTCAGCTGACCCTCTGCCCAGAAATGTCTATTTTAACAAAGGCTGGCACCTTCAGAGTGGTTCTGGACTTCCCTATATTTAGTAAGACTAAAACCACAGTGCCAGCCTCAATTACCATAAGTTCTTAGAGAAGTTACTTCATTGAGTTACGATGTAATATTTTTAAGCGATTTTGCTAGTGATTTTTAAAATATTTGCTTTTTAATGTCAAATATGCAACTGTCATATAATAAACTTTTCTATTTTCTTCACAAAACAAAAATTACTTGTAATGTTGTACAAGTCTTGATGGTCTCCCAAAGGGTCTGTGTGTGAAAGGCATGGTTCCCATGGTAATACTATTGTTAAGTTGGTGCAATCATTAAGAGGCAGGGCCTCATGGGAGATCGTGCCCTTGAGGGGAACTGGGGACCCTGGGCCTTCTCACTTCCTTTCAGTGGTTTTGCTCTGCCATGTACTCTTGCCATGATGTGTTGCCTCACCATGGGCCCAAAACAGCAAGACCAATCTATTGTGAACTGAGACCTTCAAAACTGAGCCAAATCTGGGTGTGGTAGCTCACACCTTTAATCCCAGCACTTGGGAGGCAGCTGCAGGCAGATCTCTATGAGTTCAAGGCCAATCTGGTCTACATAGTGAGTTC
>VZQC01015136.1:763279-775416 GCA_009823505.1 Rhizomys pruinosus
CTCTCTCTCTCTCTCTCTCTCTCTCTCTCTCTCTCTCTCTCTCTCACACACACACACACACACACACACACACACACGCATACACACATTAAAAGCTAGGACCTGCATCTGAGGAAAAAAAACCCACACAAGTCATCTATCATTCTCAGAGAGCAGAATAAAAGTTCATTGTGCATATATACCAGATTTTTATTATTTACTCTTCTGCTCACAGACATCTAGGCTGATTCCATTTCCTTGCTATTGTGAATAGAGCAGTAATAAACATGGATGTGCAAGTATCTTCATGATAGGCTAGAGTGTCCTTTGAGTATATATATCCAGGAGAGGTATAGCTAGGTCATATGGTAGCTGTATTTTTAATTTTTGAGAGACTCTACATTGATTTCCATAATAGTTCCACAAGTTTACACTATCACTAGGAGCATCATGAATAAAACAGTGGATAACAACCGATAATAAGGAGGTGGGGAATTAGGACACCTTAATTCGCTGCTATTTTCCTTCTTATACCTTTAATCGACTTACCCTATTTTTTACTGCAAAGCCTACCTTGACTTGAATTGCTGTAACCCATTACAGAAGCCTGCAGGTTTATCTTCACCAGAGAATAAGCCTTTGATCTTGAGAAGGGTGATGGCACAGTAGATTGACAAGCTGAGTGGAGAAGGAGATCAGGGAATGTGGCTAGCTACATCTTTTTCTTCTTTTATAGTCACTTAAAATAGGTTTATGGAGATATATTTCATAACTTTCAAGTATAAAATCATGGCTTTTAACATATACATCGGGTTGGATAAACAGAATAATAATCGATTTTAGAACATAATTTTCCTTCACAAACAAAACCCTGTACCCATTGGCAACCATTCTCTATTTTCCCCAGAGTCCACCATGAAACAAATACTAATCTGATAGTGTCAGTTTTGATCAACCCCTCTATTCTGAATATGTCACATAAACATAGTCATGTAACTGAGTTTTTCAATGATCTGTGTGATTCACTTAGGATGATGATTCTATTTAGGTGGTAACATATATCAGTACTTTGTATAGATCACTGGATAGCAATACCAGAGGCATTCACCCGTTTATGAACATATCAGTTATTTCTAAATTTGACCATTATGAAAAAACTGTTATGACCATTTTTGTACAAGTTTCTATTGTAGACATATCCCAATTTTCTTAAGATGAAATTGCTAAATCATATGCTAAGTAACTCTGAGTTTAGCTATTGGTGTTGTTGCCAGATTATTTTGAAAAACACCTGCATCATTTTCCATTACGGTCGATGAGGGCTCTAATTTCTTACTACTTCTTAGACTTTCAATCAGCATATGAGACCTACATTCTCTGTTGCTACTTTCAGTGTCTGAGGATATGAAGTGCATTCTAGGTTTGTTTACATGTTGGCTTGGACTTTGGCTATATTCATTCCTATGTACATAAAATTTTAAACTATTATTTATTCCTCACTTTCATTTTCTTTATAAAAATATCAGTTCACTTCTATTTCAAGTAGGTTTTATGAGGTTTTGGACATAAATACCTGTGTTAGTCAGGGTTCTCTAAAGAAACAGCAGCAACAGGACGAATATATAGCTATATACAATTAATTGATTTGCTCACGTGACAGAGTTCAAGGAGTCCAACAGTAGCTGTGCTGCACTGGAGAGGCTGAGAATCCAGGGAACTGCTCAGTCCGCAAGGCTGGATGTCTCGGTAGTCCCAATCTGGTGCTGAAGGCCCAATGGATTCTAGGATATCTGCCGGTCTCAGTACACACTGGGATCCAAAGGGTTGATCACAGGAGCAAGACAAATTCACCAGTGAGAGAGAGGCAAGCCGCAGGAAAAAAGGGACCAGCTCCCTCTGCCATGACCTTTAATACTGCCTGCCAGCAGAAGGTAATGCCCACATTTGGGGTGGGCCATCCGGGTTGAGGTAGTCCAATCCGAAGATCCTTTTTCTCTTATTTGTTCCTTAGTCCAGTCAAGTTGACACCCAGGATTAACCATCACAATACCTATGTGAACCTGCCAATTTAAGTTGGAAGTCTCTTCAGGTTTTTTTTCTTTTAAACTCATATAATTCAAATACATCATATGAAAAACATTTTGAATATAGTCACATTTTATAAGGTAGTCTCTGTCAATGTATCTTTCTTAGTTAATGTTCCCCATTTATTTTCTCCTTTTTTTTTTCTTTCTAATTTATAGCCTACAAAGTTTTGTTCATCCCCCTCTTCACTCGATGGGCACAGAGAGGAGCTGGGCATATTATTCTCAAAAGTAAACAATGTTTACTTTTGAGAGATGTGGTTTAGGTTAAGTCTTTGCTTTCTAATATTTTCCCATTATTTTGTATTTTAAAAAATAAAGAACATGGGGACAATTTTATTTAAATGAAAAAGTAATCAATAATGCAAATAGCCCCCCAAATTAATGTCCTGGAAAGGAAGGGGAATATGATATCTCAAAGTTGTACATGAAATGATGTCAAACCAGCCAAAACATCAAAGAGGACAAAAGACTGGACCTAGGATAATTATTTCTCCTGTCTGAAAGGGAGGAAGCCTGCATTTTTTTTCTCACTTTAGATACTTGATTGTTTAACCTCAAAGGGAAATGCAATAGATATATATATATATATATATATATATATATATATATATTCTACACATATAGTATCATGCATAAAGCATCATGAATTGCAACACATTCACTAATATCTCTAAGGAGTCACTTGTAACTCTGTAAGATTAATGAAAACTGTATTCATAAAAATAAAGGTGTTGGGGCTGGAGAGATGGTTCGGCAGTTAAGAGTACTGGTGGCTCTTGAAGAAGTCCAGGGTTCAGCTACCAGAACCCACACAGTGGCTAACAACCATCCATAACTCCAGTTCCAGGAGATTTGATGCCCTCTCTGACTTTCATCAACATTACTGGTGCACCTACACACATGCAGGAGATACACTCATACATGTAAAATAAAAATAGCAAATAGAATATTATAAAAAATCTCTTGGCAGTATCAGCATGAAAAATGCCAGCATTAATTCTCATGTCCTTAACATACAATGTCAATAGAGAAACATTTCTTGGGAGGGAAAATGCTCAACATTACCTATTCAGGAAGCTTGCTGTCCTAAGGGCAGGGCGAATTGAGCATAATAGGAAAAGGAAGCAAATGAAAACAGGGGCATTTTGGTAAGCATGGATTTTACCCTTCAGTTTGGACTAGTGTTTAGGATTGCAAATTCCTGGTTCTGAGTCTTTGTCTGAAGATAGCAAAATGACATTATCATATCCAAACTGAAAGTCACAAAGTAGGAACCCATGGCTGTGTGCATAGGCCTGGAAGTGAAAGGCTGCGTAAGAGTAGTTAGTGGTCAGCTCTTGTTCTTTCTGCTTCCTTCTGTCTTTTGTTTGTTTCTATACATGGCCTTTGTCACCTGCAATTCTAATTCAAAATTCAGTTTTTACATAGACATCAGTTAAGTAAGTTATTATTTACGGCAGGGAAGAAAGAGTATTGTTGGTTGATTGAACATACAAGTCCCCCTAGCTGGATGTGGGACCCATGTGCTGTGTGGGTTTGGGCACAACTGCTTGCGAATTGGTTTTACATGAAGGATGTTTGTACTCATAAATTATTACTTATTGTTAAAAAATTAAAAAAAATAAAGAAGTAATTAAAAAAAAGAAAGTATTGTTGGACGTTAACTGTGTTAACGTGTGATCTTTTATAAATGACACTGCCAGGCCCCACTCCAGATCCACTGAGTTAAAATATGAGTAGTTGTGGCCCAGACATAAGCATGTTTACTGGTTCTCCACATGACAGTACCAGCTTATAAGATATTATTTGGGCTATCTGGTGAAAGTCTCTTCCTTGACAAATTTGAGGGACAATTCTCCAGGAATCTTTCATGTTTTATTCACATCTTACAATGTTCTTTATAAAAGTTTCAGGTTTCCTATGAATACTCATTGTAGGTGCAGCAGCATCATGGTGCTTCTTTATGTCTCCCTATGGAACATGTTGAGGAAGAAGAGCTGACACATACATGGCGTTTATGCTGTTGGCTATGCTGATTTGTGTGTGTGTGTGTCCGATCTAGGAACCTCTTGTACTCTGTCAGCATTTGTGAAAATGTGGAAGATTACTTTATCAATTTGTAAATAGAATAAAAATCTCATACTTTTCATAGTTTTTGATAAGTACTTCACTGACTTAAGGGCTCAGAAAAATTGGGAAAAAAGTTAGAAAACTATTGCTTTCATTTAGGATACTGAACTTCCAGATGTTCTCTACCAAAGCAAAATATTTTCTGGAAAGTATGTCCTTAGTCATCAGCCTTAATTATTTTATTAGATGAAGTAACACAGCCGGTTTTGACAGAATGAAAGATTATTTTAAAGATTTGAGGGCTGGACAAGTCTTGAACAGAGGTATGAAAGAGATGGTCACCCTCAAAGGAATGTCCTAAAGGAAGACAACCTTGAAGACACATTTGTGCTCGTACATGTTGCCTGGAGTCTGCTCTGCCAGCATCCATCTCAGCTGGACACATAATACACACTGATTTCCTATAATTCTCTTCCTCATTCAATTGTGAACCAAGGGCATCTGCTGGCAATGCTGTGGATTTTATTGTTTGCAAACAAGTAAACATCATCTATTGTCTGAGCTTTTTGGAATGGAAGTTGTTGTAACATGGGCAGTAGGAAGGTTTACTATGCAGGGAGAAAAATGAAAAGAAAAAAAGTAGCTAATAAAGTAGAGAAAAAGACAATGATGGATTATGTGCCATCCCCAATTTGTGTTGAATAAATGCTCTAAATCCATTCTTGGGAACTCTTCCACTTTTTGGATAAATCCATACATGAAGTGACATGCAGGTCCTAGACAAAAAACCCCCCATAAATCAGAATTTTAAGTTTAGAAGTACAATATCAATAACTAGGAATGGAATTTTATGTTCACCGCATTTCTAAAAATTTAAGTGTGTGATTGTATTGCCTGCATACATGTAAGTGCACTCATATCATGCAATGCTTGTGGAGACCAGAAGACAGGGTCAGATTCCCCTGGAACTGGCATAACAGATGGTTGTTAGCTGCCATGTGGGTTCTGGGAACTGAACCTGGGTCCTCTGCAAGAGCAGCCAGTGTTCTTAACTGCTGAACCAACTCTCCAACCCAGAGTTCACAATGAATTCTAATTAAAATAGCTAGGGCAAAGCTTCAGTAATTTCTCAAGGTTAAACCACCTTATTTTTTTACTTGAGGTTTTGTGTATTTCATACAAGATTCCTTAATCAAATTTAGACTCATTCCCCCTTCCTTCCTCCTCACCCCACCAGAGCTCATAAAAAAATAAATAAAATAAAATAAAATAAAATAAAATAAAAAGAACTTATTTTGCATTGATAAGACATTGTACTTTGAGAGATTGTTCAAAGCAGTTATACCAAATAGACTGTATATTTGAACTAAAAACATACCTTGTGCTATAGATTAAGTTCTTAAAACTACATTGTGTCAGATGATGCATGTAACTTTTATATCTTTATATAGCATATAAATTAATTTATTCATTCATTTATTTACCCAACAAAGGTTTCTTATATCCCTACTATGTGAAATATTTGATCAGCATTAGGGACAAAAACATTACTGAGACAAAAATTCCTGCTCTTGAGTAGTTAAAATTTTGGGTGGAAAACAGGGATAAAAAATTATTATTATATAGATCATTACAAAATGCTGCAATAAAATATGAACAAAGTTACATGAAATCAAAGAGAGGGTTAATAATTCAGGGAATAGACTCCACAGGGAGTTGGTATTACAGATGTGAAAAATGAGCAATGTTCAAGATCATTCTAGAAAATATAACTTACTCATTTTGTTACAGCAGGACTAGACAGCAAAAGATGAAGAACAAATATTTGCCAGGGACATTTAATAAGTAAGTGCCAGGCACATCATTGATGACTTGGCGTGGACTCTCTTCTTATCCACTAACCAAAATGATAGTGCTATTACCATTTTCCTTAGAAATAGACTGAAAAATTTATGAAATAAATTTTCCAAGTTCACAGAGGTGGTAAACAGGAAGTCTTTGAATGAATAAAATCATAGAATGTTCATAAGTTTGAAACATCTCACCATCACATAATGTCCTGAGAGATCATGTAAGTGGTAAAGCATTATCCAACAACTGTCATGGCGTAAGTAATTTCAACTCTTCTTTGGAAGGAATCAGAAGCAATTCATTTCCTTTAGGAAAGTTAGCCCTTAGACATTACAAACATTCATTTCTACCAATTTACAGTAACTTGTTCTCATAAGGCCCTAATTTACCGAGTGGAATGGAGACATGTTGACTTATTTATATTGTCTGAAATAAAAATTGGAATTTTAAAATTTAAAAATCCTCTTGTACCTGAATGTCACTTTTCTACTTTAAAAATATTGGAAGCTTTTGCTATTTATTTGACACAGGGTCTCCTATAGCCCAGGCTGGCATGGTGCTCATGATATATATATATATATATATATATAATATAATTATTAATATATATAATACACATTAATAATTCAGAATAGCCAATATCTATATCAAATATTAACCTAGCAAATAAGTTTTACAGGATTGGAATTGACGTGAACCATGGTAATTAAGGAGACAAAAAATGCATTTGCTTGGGAAAAGCATAAGTAAGTATGGTGAGTTCACTCCAAGCATGTGATTTGAGGACAAATAAGTTTTCCTGATTGTAATAGTTTCTTGAATACATTTGTCAATGCTTTTAGCCTTACCTTGAATATATTTTTGACCGAGATGGTATGAAAATAATAAAAAAATCCTAGAAGGGGAATCCGAAGGCATTTTTAAATTCATGTTAATGTGCAGAAAACTAGAATGGCAGTTACTTCATTTGACAGATGCTTGACCATATACATGAAACAAAACAGTGTTAGCGACTTAATGCAGGTTAAACAAGGTGTATTTGATGACATGCATACACCATAAAATATGACCTTACTTTGTTTTTATTTCATCTTAGTGAATACAAGCATATTACATATTCCACTTGCAATCATCTTTCTCGGCAGTTGATCCATTGACATGCACATACAGGCATGTGAGCAGATGTTTTCTAGTACCTTTGGCAGAAGAATTTAGTGCCTTGTACACATCACACCTGCCATGTCATGCTTATTGATTAAACGATTCAGCTTACTGAAAGGTACTGGGTGAGATATTAATTTTAAAATGAAAGCCTTCACATCTGCTAATGCCTGTCAGTCTCTGGAGTGAATATGTCATTTGAGCCAATGGAAGTGGGCAGAAGCAGCCTTCATGGGTAGGGCTGACAAGTTATTTTGAGTCTGCTGAATTACTTTTATTGTTGCCCCATACTTACAGGCAGACCTCTCCTTCCATTAAGCTCCAGCACTCACAGTACTCCTGAAAATAGCTCTAGTGGCTTGGACCCCATCTCACTAGGTTTTCACATAAATGGGATATTTGTGGTAGTTGAGTGATAAATGGTGAGATAATGGTGTTTTACAGGCAGAGAAATGACAAGGTCAGTTTTAATTAAGCTGAGATCAACCTCAGTCTGTATTGCACACTTCTGATTAGGTTATTTCAAATTAACATAAGTTTTTGGAGACTTCGCTGAAGTCAGTGGTGTTAAACACCAGCTGTGCTGGCAGAGAAGCGTGGGATATGAGAAGGAGATAGCATTCACATTGAAATTAGCACTTGGCACAATATAATTCTCTGATTGCAAACTATGTGGAGTTGCCTGTGCTAATTGGTTGATTTTATTTGAAGCAGATGTTGTTAGCTTTCCCACTAATGATCTGGAGAGAAATTCTTTTGAAAGACATGCCATGTTAGGATCTCTGCAGTATAATAAGCTAATTACAACTTTAAGTACTTGCAGTAATTAGCACAATGTGTATAAAGTGTTCCTGATCTTTTCACCCTGCCGCATTATTGTCAGGGCAGCTTGAAAAACAAAAAGGAATGCTAGCTGGATTGAGTCTCCCCGGTCTAGCCTCTTCGTTTCCCAGACTTCTGCACTAAAGAGATAATGAACTCAACTTAAATCCTTTTCTTTAAGGCCTGCCAAGAAGGTTTAGGTTCAACCCCCAAGTCTACAATGCCCCCCAAATGGGGAGTGAAAATTGCCAAATCACATTACCTTGAACACATATGCTGTTAAGGCTAGTAAGATCCCAACATCAGCAAGCTAAAGTATTTGAGCATATCATTAGTTATATTTATCTCATGTTCATTTGTTATTGGTTATTAATTCAGTGTAGGAATCTAAACTATATTTTATTTGGGAATATTGCCATGCCAGACATCTAAGTTAAAGCTCTGACTTCCCTTTATAATATATAATATATATATATATATATATATAGATAAAAAAATATAATATGTAGTAAATAAATATGCTTGATATTTCTGTAAGCTTAAAATCTCATATGTTTTTAAAAGTCAAGTTGGTGCAGACAAGAATTTGGTTTATACTTATTATGAGAGTACACAGTATGAGTTAGTATGGGGAGTGTGAGCAAAATGAAATAAATCAGAAAGAAAAGAGTTGATAGATTCTTAACAAATACCAAGAAAAATGCATAAAGTAGTATTATTATAGTAGTGAACCTGACATTGGAAGCTGATGATTGAAATGTTAGTACCTATGAATAGGTAAGGTGATCAGTAGAAAAGAAAGTAAAATTTCACCATTTTACTAAGTCTCTGTGGCCTTTAAAGGGCCTAAAGGAGGCTTCGAGTATTTGAGATAATCACCTGTTACAGTGCCTTCTACTGGAACAGGTGAATGGATATAACTTTTATGGCTTTGCTGTTCTCATTCTGTGCTGTTCTCCTTCTGGGATTCTTCCAGGAGAAGCAGAGACTGATTGGTGTCTCTATTTAAAGTACCTTTAAAGAAAGTCTGGTATCTCATCCCTCTTGACTCTAATTTCTGATGTCATATTTTGAACTTGTTGCAGAAAGGGTCTTGAAAAGTCCCTTATGTACATCTCAAGTGCTGTGATCTCAGTTCCAGAAAAAAGCTAATCTTCCTATGGTTACTCAATTTATATCTCCTAGTTGTGCAGAATTTCACAAGGTAAATAGCCAAGGTCCTGGTATTGTCATCAGGATATGTCCAAAAGAGAGGGGCAGTGTAATAAAATTATCACAGGCATTTTGGAATATCAGAAGCAAAGTGGTTTTGGAGAGATTTGTCTTTAGAAATTATTGCAAGAAGAATACTGTAAATAGTCTATATAAACACTGTATGATTATGAACTTTACTGTCATAAGTAATAACAAATTGTACAGAAAAATGCTATTTTTGTTTTTCCCTAAGTCCACAGATTCTCAAATGTTTGTTGGAACCCAATAAGAGAAATAATTAGGCTTAAGTGAAACATTCAAGTTCAGCATTTAGATCGAATGTTGACATTTCATACCTGACATAGCATCTGGAGTGTTTTAGGTTCTAGAGAAATGGTGAATGCATGAAGGGTTTTTGGTGAAAAGTTTGCTGTCATGAGACTTGATATGTTTCCATACCCTTAGAAGTGTTATCATTAATTGAAAGCACTGAAAATAGCATTCCTTTATTTGTCTAAATGGTCTCAAGCCACTTACTGGTGCATTATGTAAAATGTTCAATGTGCACATTAGATATTTGAAATTTTGTTGTGTAACATTTTTATGGATAGATTAGCGGTCTGGTTTGGCTAAAAATGTACTCTTTAAAAGACAGCTGGGACTACAGGGAGACCCTGTCTCGAAAAGACCAAAAAACCCCACTATTTTTTATTTTTATTTTATGTGTCTGAGTATGTTGTCTGTGTATATGTAAATGCACCCTTGTCATGCAGTTCCTGTGGAGGTCAGTTCCCTGGAACTGGAGTTAGGGACAGTTGTTAGCCGCCGTGTGGGTGCTGAGAATTGAAGCCAGGTCATCTGCACGAGCAGCCAATACTCTTAACTGCTGTCATCTTTCCAGCCCAAGAAAGACTCTTCTGACCTAGAAATAGAACAGCTATTAAGAAACTGTCTGACAACAAACAGATACAAACCCATTGTTTCATCAGTAGAGATCTTTTGTTGTTACCTTATTTTGCTTACCTAAGCTAAAAGTGTCTATTACTTATTCCTAATATAATGCTGCATTCATGGAAATATAAGCTACACACATCTCATTTTTTTCTCACTAGTAATGATCTGTATTTATTTTGTCTTGTTGGGGATGGAACTCTGGGTCTCAAACATACTAGACTTGTACTCTACCACTTAAATTATTCCCCCAGCACTATATTCCATATTTTCTTACACTTGTGAAACTAGAAATCGTCAACTTATTGCTAGATTCTGGAAATACAATTATATATATATGAATTGTGTTTTATGTATAACTGCATATAAGACATATGTCATATATTTGCTATAAATTATAGGTAAATATGAATATATGCACATTTATGTATGCATATATTTATGTTTGTTTTTGTTCATTTGTCATCTTTTCAGAGAGGTTATTATGGGAAATAATATGATAAAATGATTAATTTTATAATTTTGTTATGTTCTGATAACCCTTATTTGAAATGCATTAATAAACGATACATGATCTTCTTTTCCTATATTTTTTATTGATGCTTTGTGTATTTCATACATCATTTTCCAATTCAGTTCAGGCATATATCCCTTTCCCTTCCCCCCACCCCACCCCTACCCATCCCAGATCATGCATTCTGCCATAACTTTTCTGCATCTTTCTGTTTTTTTGTTTTGTTCTGTTTTGTTTTGTTTTCATTTTTTTAACAATAAGTGATAATTTGTGAGTACAAGCATCCTTCATGTAAAACCAATTTGCAAGCAGCTGTGCCCAAACCCACACAGCTCATGGGTCCCACCATCCAGCAGGGGGGGCTTGTATGTTCGTGTGGTATATGGCAGAACTAACTGACTTTGAGAGATTTTTACCTTTCTAGGACTACAGAATTTCCTAAGGAGAAGATCCCATCTTTCAGGAGAACCAGAGTTTGAGGGATAACCTTTCATGATGCTCAAGGTCATGAGCAGCCCTTTGTGTTTCAACGTGGCACTCCTCTGTCCTGTCAGGAATTAATGAAACACGTAGTCCCATGTGACTTATTCCTAAAAGGCCCATCAGAAAAAGTTCTATTTGGAGATGTGCGAAGTGTGGATATAAGACCCTCTTTAGTTGTTTGGAAAAATTAAAAACTAATTTTTACATCAACAAACTACTATATGATCTTTAAAGGATATATCAACTCCATATGAAAGTCTCATATATAATATTTAAAGACTCAGTCTCATGCCTTTATTTTCGCAATGTCACCAATTGTTGGGATTGGAGTAAATGATATCATTTTGAGAAACATATTTTCTCCTATTTCCCCAAACATGTTTCTTTCTGCAATAAAAAGCTTGAAAAACATACTCCCTGAGGCACCAGAAGCAGGAATAAGCAGGGTAGTTTGGCTGCAGACCAGAGCAGCACAATAGGTTTCTGGTTCCTTTCTGTTCATCGCTTCCTCCTTCCCTTCAAAGCACACACAAAGCCCTGCATGACTTTCTGGTTTCAGGCTCCAGTTTTGCAATTTTTCCACTGTGTGTTGGGAAGAAATTGAAATGCAAACCTATATCCCTTGAAACAATCATATTGTTTGGCGGACATAGGAAGAGGAGAGATAGATGAATTAAGGTTTTTTGTTTTTTGTTTTAAGAAAATAGGCGCCGATGTGTCACAATACCCATCCCTTGCTGCTCAATGGAAATCTCAGCTTAAAAAAAAAAACAAACTCTTATTTAATTTTGCAAAAAAGTAGCTTAACCACTGAGAAAATTGTGCAGAGGAAAGAAAATTTCTTCCTGATGAGGGATTATGCTCAGCAGAGTTGCAATAATATACTGTGTTGCTTGTTTCTATATGCTATTTTCTTGCCCCTGGGCATACTCCATATATATATATGGAGTATATATATATATATATACACACACACATACATGGAGTATACACACACACACACACACACACACACACACACACAC
>VZQC01015136.1:775605-881481 GCA_009823505.1 Rhizomys pruinosus
AGACCTATAATGTTGGTATTTAAGTGCAATTTTCTCATTCACTTCAGCAGATAAATTCTTAATATATATGTTATCTGTGTGTAGAGCCTGAAAAATTATAAGCATTAATTTGTTTTAAATAATTTGAAAAACAACAGTTTGGAAAAATACCACAGTTATCTAAGTCAAAATGTAAAGGAAATCTCTTTGTCTCTTATAGAATAATATCGGCCCACAGACTTTTTTTGTTTTGTTTTGTTTTTTTCGAGACAGGGTCTCCCTGTAGCCCCAGCTGTCCTGGAACTCACTCTGTAGACCAGGCTGGCCTTGAACTCACAAAGATCTGCCTGCCTCTGCCTCCCAAGTGCTAGGATTAAAGGCATGTGCCACCATGCCCGGCTCAGCCCACAGACTTTTATTTTTTGGGTTATGGACTTTATTTTTTGAGCAGTTTTAGGTTCTCAGCAAACTGGGTGGAAGTTATACCCTTCCCATTGACTTCTTTCCCAACATGTACAATCTCCCTAACTAACAGCATCCCAAACTAGAGTGGTACATGGTTATAACTGATCAAACTTACAGTAATGTATCATTATCATCTACAGTTCATAGTCTAATTTAGGGTTTGTTCCTGATATAGTGTATCCTATGAGCTTGGACATGTAGTCACCATTATACTATCACACAGAGTAGTTTCACTGGTAACATCCTCTGTGCTCTGCCCATTCATGTCTCCCACTGCCTAATCCCTGGCAAATCTTTTTTAAATGCTTAGATTTTAAAATGATGCATAATGTATGTGTTATGAAAGAAAACATGCACCAGTGGTTGCCTCAGCATTGACTGCACTTTTCCAAATACTAGAAGCAAGGAAACTAATATCCTTATATCTGGATATGCTCATTATGTTCCCAGTCCTACTCAAGTGTCTACTAGCACAGTCTGGGTTTGCAGAGTGGAAGCTGCAGGGGGTAGGTGAGTTTGGGATACAAACCCCTTATGGGACCATATCTTTCTGTGATTTTGAGAAAAGAAAACAATTAATCGAGGAAGAAAATTGAAATTAATTGAGAAAAACCAAGAAAAGTTTGCCTAAGAAAATAGCCCCGCTCCCCTACCCGCCTAAGAAAACTGCCCCCTGTTTACTTTGTCTATGAAAATAGCTGTTTCTGTAAACATGTTTTCTGCTTGGAATTCTAGCTCATGGTCTTTTTTAACACACAGGTTAGAGACCTCTGTGCCTGGTCCACAGTCACACAGGTAGAAATTCAAGATGGTCAATGATGAAGTAGGTCCGGAATGATGCTGAATTATCTAGAAATATTACAAAACACAAACAAACAAACAAACAAACAAACAAACTGGTGCCTGATGCCTCAGACTTTAGAAAGAACTCTCTTGTGTTCCTGCTGGCACGAATTAAAACTGTGATCTTCCACTTTGTTCTCAGTGCTGTATTTGAAAGCCACAGTTCTAGTTACAATTTTACCTAATGGAAGGTCTTAACAAGATGAAATAGACTTCTTATGTTTTGCTCTGTTTCCCTGGAAGCTTATTCCAGTAAAATGGTACCATACATTAATAATAAGACTTATCCTTTTAGGACTACGTATGGAGACACAAGGATGAGAATTATGATTAATGGTTTAAAAATTGGGCATATTAAGGGACTCTCCTGGTCCCCAATGTGGCTAGCAGACCTAAGGAGACTGCCTGTGAGCCCTTGCCATCAGCCCAAAACTCTATTAGTGCAGCTTGCCAAGAACTGCCATCCCCTCATGGACCTTCTCCCTCCCTTTTCCCAGAGCCAAGCCCATTCCTCCTCAGGGACTTTCTAGTCACCCCATGTGGTTCAGCGACCCAAGTAGACTGCTTGTGTCCACTGCTAACACCCTAAGCCTTACCACTTTCACTTGCCAAGGACCACCACTTCCTTCTGGGCTCTCTCCTCACCTTTGCAATCTGTCCAATACCAGTACAATCCTCACCTGAAAGTCTTCCAACTGCTGAGAGACCCTAGCCCCTCCCTCCCTTCAGAACTCATCAGAGTCCTGCCAGCTACCTTACTGGGACACTCTATTTGCTCCATCCGGGTTTGAGACCCAGAATTAGTCCCTATTCTCAAAAGAAACCTGCTCCAAGTTCCCTGACCAAGCCACTGCAGACACCAGCTGTCAAACAAAAGATAGAGGTTGAAGGTCATAGCTGTAACTAACAAACAGAGGGAATCAATATACCGACCCTGCTATGAACTAGCCCCTTCCTGAACATTACAATGCTGTTGAAAGAAGTTGACTTGAACAAAAAAAAAAGTTCTCAAATAATGTCAGATGCACAAATTCCAACACAGAAATAAAACCAGCACACACACACACACACACACACACACACACACACACACACACCAAAACAGCATGTTTCTTCCAAAACACACAAATCCTATAACAATGGCCCCTAATAAAAATGACTTAGAAGAGCTTCCAAACCAAAAATTCTATAAAATGATAGCAGCTAGGTCAAATAACTCAAAGACAAATAGGTGAATGGAATGAGGAACTGAACCCAAAGAGTGCAGAGAACAAAACGCTGAAGAAAAACCAAATTGAAATGATGTTAGAAGTAAAAAAAAAAAACTCAATAAGCCAACTAAAAATCTCAGTGGAAAGCCTCACTAACAACAGATCATGATGAAAATGGAATCAGAGATGGAAGACAAAGTCCAAGAATTGGATCACTTGGAATGGCCAATGAAAAAATTAAAAAGAAATATCAAAGGAATCTAGGAGAGTTTGGGGACACCATGAAAAGACCTTAGCTTCAAATTATGGTCATAAGAGAAGTGAAGGGATAGAAAATATCTTCAGTAAAATCATAGGATAAAATTTCCTACACGTAGAGAAAGAGATGCAAAAATATCAATAAAATACTTGCAAACCAAATTCAATTGCACAGCAAAATGATCATCTACCATGAGCAAGTTGGCTTCATCCCAGAGGTGCAGGGATGGTTCAATATACATAAATCCTTAAGTTTATTTATTTATTTATTTATTTATTTATTTATTTATTTATTTTGGCCTTTTTGAGACAGGGTCTCCCTGTAGCCCTAGCTATCCTGAAACTCACTATGTAGACCAGGCTGGCCTTGAACTCACAGATATCCACCTGCCTCTGTCTCCTGGGTGCTGGGATTAAAGGCGTGCGCCACCATGCCCAGCATAAATCCTTAAGTTTAATCTACCACATAAATAGACTGAAGGAAAGAAACCACATGATTGTGCCATTAACTGCAGAAATGGCTCAGAGGTTAAGACACTGGCCGTTCTTGTAGAGGATCCAGGTTTGGTTTGCAGGACCCCCATGGTGGCTAACCACTGTCTGTTATCCTGGTTCCAGGGGATCCAACACCTTCTTCTGGCCTCCTGGACACTGCATGACATGAGTATACTTACATACAGGCAAGCATTACACTCATACAGATAAAATAAAAAAAACCCTAACTAACATTGCATTAATCAGGCACTGAATGTTAGCAATTGGGAGTATCATATATCCCCCAATATAATGTAATGGGAAGGGTATTTTATCTTTGTTATATTCTTCTCCAAAATACTTAATACCAGTTTGTATGATATAAGGTCAATATGAAAAAGCAAGGAAAAACTGACTGGACTGTCAGAGTCCAGACACTAGGAAATTGTGACAACTAAATTCACTGTGGTTTTATAGGTCAAGATCCTGGAAGGGAAAGAGGCTATTACTGAAAAGAGTGGCAAAATCTGAATCAAATGTGTAGCAATGTATAAATGTTGGTCTTTTAGCTTTGACATAGATATCATGGAGATGTAAAGAAAAATTACAATGGTTTTTAAAAGGATTTATTTATTTATCATCTGTCATCTATATATCATTTATTATTCATGTGTTTGTGTGTCTGTAGGTCAGATGATTTTTAACAATATTTTTGTTGAGCTTTTGGTCAAGATTTTGTACCCAGATGTCCTTCAGTGCAAGTTCATCCACTGGAGTCTAATCAACACATCTAGAGATCTTAAGGAAGGTCTACACTTCCTCACCCAGCAGTAATCAGTCTTAAACAGTTCTCAAGCTAGGGCCGGGCCACCACACATTTCCTTCTCTCTGCCTTAGGCCCTGGTCTGATTGAGTAGCCATGGGTCTTATGCTCAATGCCACCATTGCCAAAGTTCACATGAACAAGCTTCCAGTGGCCTGAAAGCTTCTGTTTACCTATGTTCATTCACCAACCCTGGCTCTTACAATCTTTCCATCTCCTTTTCTGCAATGGTCCCTGAGCCATGGGTGGGTGAGATTTAATACAGGAGTCCTATCCAGGGACACACACTCTGCAGTCTCACTCTAAAATGTAGTCAGTTGTGAACTTCCGTGTGCATCAAACTCTGTTGTATAAGGAAGCTTCACTGGGGAGAGTTGAGAGATGCATGAGAATTCTCACTACCCCCTGTTCTGATATGCTCAATGAGCCTTAAGTGTAGAGGTTCCACTGTAGTAAGCAGGTCATGTGGGGCTAGACATCTTTCAGGTGTATTTTTCTGTGTGTGTGTGACCAGTTTTGGATCTGTGCAGTAGCCTCCATCTGTTGCAAAAAGTAGCTTCTTTGATAAGTAGTGTATGGTATTCTTATCTGTAAATATAAGGATCTATCTTTAACATATGGCAAGAAATTTCATTTGTCTAGAGATATGATAGATATATGTGTATTTGGCTATAATTTCAGTGCCACCCAGGAATTCACTCCCATTGAGAGGGTGTTAAGTCTAATTAGACAGCTGTTCATTATTCTGCAGATAACAGTGCCATAACTGCACCAATAGAGGTAGTTTGCTGTGCCAGTCATTATGGTTATTGGCCTTTAGGACTGGATTGATTGATTTTCTCCCTTAGCAGTTTGAACAGTATCCTCTAGAACTATGAGAGCTAGTTGCTTCTCTCATTCCACTTTGCTTTTAAGGCAGGGTCTCTCTTATTTTCCCACCAGCTATAGTCCATAAATAAGCTTTCCAGTGATTCTCCGCCTCCTGTAACACCATAATAGCACTGTGGTTACAGCATTTTTACATATGTTCCAGGGACTGAACAAAGATTGTCAGGCTTGCGTGGGCAGTGTTTTTTTTTAATTGATTTTTAAAAAAATTTTATTTATTTTATTAAGTGTATGAGTGTACTGTTTGCATGTAGGTCTGTGCACCCATGTCATGCAATGCTGCAGAGGTCAGAAGAGGGCGTCGGATTCCCCTGGAACTAGAGTTAAAGATGGTTTTCAGCCGCCATGTGGGTGCTGAGGATCGAACTCAGGTCTTCTGCAAGAGCAGTCAGTGCTCTTAACCACTAGGCCATCTCTCCAGCCCCTGGGCAGTGTTTTGATTTGCTGAGCCATCACTGGCTTTGTCTGAATTTTTTTAACATATGAAAAAAAATGAGAAAATTAAACTCATTAAATTAAGGACAAAAACTAATCTGATTAATAAGAAATCAAAAACATTTTTTGGTCTTTTTGAGACAGGGTCTCCCTGTAGTCCCAGGTGTCCTGGAACTCACTATGTAGATTAGGCTGGCCTTGAACTCACAGAGATCCACCTTCCTCTGTCTCCTGAGTGCTGGGATTAAAGGCGTGTGCCACCACACTGGCTCAAAAACATTTTTAAAGAAAATATCTACTAAATGTTTACTGTATAATTTATAGGGATTCATAAGAGTATTCTCCACTTTCCCCGCTGAAGAAGTTAACCCTAGCCAAATGGCCTCTCTTTTTCTAGAATTTAGATTATATTTCTTTGCTGACATAATAAACATAAAGCAGTAAAGGAATTAATGGCAGCGATTTCAGAATAAATACAAATCAAGTCCCAGATGTTCAACTGGGAGGAATTTGCAGACAGATTCAGGACAAGCGAACATTCCTGCAAGAGCAGACAGGAATGGAGACACATTTCCATATTAGGCCTCACAGTGGTAATGCTGGGAAAGCATAGAAGCCAGGATGGATTGCTTTAAATGCTTCCCTTTTCCATTCTCTTGACTGTGAATCTTCACATAATGATAGAGGCTTTACTTAGTGCAGACTTCATTTGGAGAGCATAAGTAAAGTTTTTCCATAATTTTTTTTTCCACCTGAAGTGGATGAAGATAACTTTAGGACTTTTCTCTCTTTCTTTTCTATCTGAATTTTTAAATCTGGATTTTACAATTATCTGGATAGTGTAAGATTATTTAAAAAATTGGTTTAATATAAAAATATGAGTGCAGATTCAAGACACATTTTGTTCTTGTGTTATCCAGTACAAATGTCAACTTTTCTGCAAATCTTTACCTTTATCTTTTACCCTAAGCCACTAACAAAATTGCTGGTACTGTCCTGTGAGTTATGAGACACATTATTGCTTGTAGTTATGAGTTTGGACTTCTGAGATCAAGACTGTTGGAGTTTAAAGGAAAGCTCTTATATATTCATCAGTTAGGTGACTTTGAACACATTCCTTGTTCTTTCCATGTTTCTATTCCATCATTTGTAAATTGTTAACCTTGCAATTTAAAGTCACATAGGAGCTGGAGAGATGGCTCAGTGGTTAAGAGCACCGACTGTTCTTGCAGAGGACCTGGGTTCAATTCCCAGCATCCACATGTCTACTAAGAACCATCTTTAAGCCAGGCGTGGTGGCTCATGCCTTTAATCCTAGCACTCGGGAGGCAGAGGTGGGCAGATCTCTGTGAGTTCAAGGCCAGCCTGATCTACAGAGTGAGTTTTAGGCCAGCTGGGGCTATATAGGGAGACCGTGTCTCAAAAAACCCCCTAAAACCCCAAACCAAACCAAACCAAACCAAACCAAACCAAACCAAACCAAACCGAAACAAACAAACAAAAAAAGAAGCTAACAATCTTCTGTATCTAGTTCCAGGAGATCCAAGGCCTCTGTTGGCCTCTTTGAGCACTACATAGGAATAGTACACTTACATGCAGTTAAAACACTCATACACATAAAAAAAATAAAGTCACATATTCATTGTCCTTAGGCTAGTACTTGGTATATAGTATGAGCTCAATTATTAATGGCATAAAAAAGACATCTACAAGCCATACATGTATGTAATATCATAAATGTCTAATTGCTTATGCCAACAGCCAAGTTTTCTTTTTAGATGGTTAGCCTTTTCAGGCTAGAATGCATGTTTTATTTATATTTGTATCCATATCCCTGATAAATAGTTTTTAATATAGACTGATGAAATAAATGCTTGGTTTCTTGGATCCAAACTTATATTTCTTGTATGCATACATTTGCTTTACATGAAAATGATAGGACTATTGTATTGTTGAGAAGAATTATTTGAATTCTAAGAAGATAGAGATCATAGCAAAATTGAGCAAAAAAAAAAAACAAGACTAAAAAGATAACAAAAAGGATGAGTGAAGAGGTTGAGTTCATTTAAGTCTCTTGTCCACTTTAAAAATTTTGTGCATATGTATGTTTTCACACATGTGTCCAGTGTGCCTGTGTAGGTCAGAAGACAAGTTACTGGACCTAGTTCTTTCCTTTGAACATGTGCGTACTGAATATCAAAATCAAGCCATCAGGCTTGAGCACAAGAAACCATGCTCACTAAGCACTACACAGACCTCATGTTCACTTTTGACAATACAGAGTTGTCTCCTTGAAATTACTCAGTAACTATTATCCATAACGAAAACGTTAAAATTTATTTTGTTTTATTTTATGTGTACAGGTATTTTGCCTGCATGTATGTAAGTGCATCCATGTCATGCAACGTTCATGGATGCCAGAAGAGATTGTTGGTTCCCCTGGAACTGGGATTGCAGATGGTTTTTAGGTGCCACCTTGGTGCTAGGAAGTAAACCCAGGTCTTTTGCAAGAGGAGCCAGTGCTCTTAACCACCGAGTCATCTCTCCAACCCAAGGAAAACATTTTAAACATATATCAGATCTTTCCTCAAATTCTTTTTTTTTTTAATTTTTTTTTAAAATTTTATTTCTGTATGTGTATGAATGTACTGTCTGCATGCAAGTCTGTGCACCCGTGTCGTGCAATGCCGCGGAGGTCAGAAGAGGGTCTCGGATTCCCCTAGAATTGGAGTTTCAGACGGTTCTCGGCCACCATGTGGGTGCTGGGGATCGAACCCGGGTCCTCTGTAGGAGCGGTTGGCGCTNTGTGTATGAATGTACTGTCTGCATGCAAGTCTGTGCACCCGTGTCGTGCAATGCCGCGGAGGTCAGAAGAGGGTCTCGGATTCCCCTGGAACTGGAGTTCTCCTGGAATTGGAATCTCAGACGGCTCTCGGCCGCCATGTGGGTGCTGGGGATCGAACCCGGGTCCTCTGCAAGAGCGGTGGGCGCTCTTAACCTCTAGGCCATCTCTCCAGCCCCAAGATCTTTCCTCAAATTCTTTTTACAGTAACTAGAAAGTTCATCATCAATATGTAGAGTGTTCAAAATGAGTAAAACTATGTGTCCAGAAGATCATGCCGTATGTTTGACAACTTAACCCCTCCCTCCTTTTTCATGGTGTGCTAAAAGCCAAGCTCATATTTTTGCCGTACATATCTGGAAGTCCAGATTCTACTTATGTAATTTAGGTACCCAAATTATAGTGCTTTATCTTATGGGATGTAAAAGTAATTCTTGTGTTCACTGTAACCATTCTATCCAAGGTTCCCACATAATTTGGAAGAGAGGTTTTGGAGTATCGTTCTAATTTGGGGAATGGAGTTAGTTGGAAGTAATTGACATGGTTAGTTCTTGAACCCCGCTTTTCAGACTGAATTGCCCCCAGGACTGGAATTGACTCATGAGATTTCGCTCATGAAATTCCAGATGCTCTGGTAATTATAGTGCAGGACTAAATGTTTCTGTTTTCATTTGTCCTTTTAGAATACTTTCATTCCTCATTTGGTCTCTTTCACCCAGTGTTTAGGGGTTATAACTTTTCTGAGTAAAATTTAGTTTTAAATGGAAGAAAATTTAGCTCTTGCGACTATGGTACTAGTTAATCATAAGTTCATAAAAAGCTAACATACTAGGTCAGAGTGCCAGCATTAAAGTGTGATGCATTTGGGGAAAATAAATTAAAAAGGTCTGGTACAAAGCTTGCACTCTGGAGTTTTCTCCATGCCATCTGTCATCAGAGGCATAAACCTGTGCCCTTA
Organism: Rhizomys pruinosus; assembly: GCA_009823505.1. NCBI lineage: Eukaryota > Metazoa > Chordata > Mammalia > Rodentia > Spalacidae > Rhizomys > Rhizomys pruinosus. Next base: position 784,782 of record VZQC01015136.1, read on the forward strand.
TGTGTAACCAATTGCAATGGATCTCTTCTATCTAAAGCCAGATAATTACAAGTTTCCATAGTCCCTTGGCAGATTGAATAAAGGGTTACTTTCATTTCTTTTCATAGGCTCTAGATGTTTATTGTGTTCTATAAAGATGCTGTATGCTTTTCTGTACCCAGGCTGACTATAAGCATTGTATAAATTAATATCTGTTTAGTTAATTGTAACCCAAGATTGGCTTAAGAGCACATAGCATGTGGTTAACTTTGGAAGGTTGGATGACTATGTGATTTTATTATTACCTTCATTAAGAATTATCATTTACAAATCAAGCAGTAGGTACTCACCAGATGTTTCTGGCTCAGTGTAAATGACATATAGTCATTGCAACAGAGTAATGACCACTAACCATTGCCATTATTTATGGAGGACCATTAACTGATTTCTATTATTCATGAGAAAACATGCTACAAAGAAGTGATAAAATTATTGGCAGGTAAAGACAGAGTCTCTTCAGTAACTTCTAATAAAGAGGGAAGAAAGTGATTAGGGAAAGGTTTAGGTTTCAAAATGGACAAAAACTGTCCCTGTAACCAAAGACAACTTTTTCTTCTCAAAAATTTTACACTGACTCCATCTTTTTAAAAAATAAAATACTTTTATTGATATTTTGTGTGTTTCATACATCATTTTCAGTCCAATTTAGACACATTCCCATTTCCATGCCCCCCACCCCACCCCAGTTCATATGTTTTGCCATACATGTTTTGTATCTTTTTCTCAGTCTTTTTAAAGTTTTTCTCTGCAGAGGTTTATTGTTTTGGGCAGAATTTAACTGTGTCAGTCAGTTCTTTGACCCAGTCCTTATGTTGTTGTTGTTCCCTCCCATTTGTATTGCTCCAAACTATGCCTACATATGTCACATATATTCCAAAATTATGACCTCTGAAAATAAACTGTATGTTAATTCCAAAATATGTTTAGGAATTCACATTTTTTTTCTTTTTGTCTTTTTACTAAGATCTCAAGTTTTGTGTCTGCATTACAGTTTATCTGGTCTTATTGATTATTTATTTCTGGTTGTACTTTCCTTCTGGATGCTTAAGGCCATATAGATAGCCCAGATTAACCAAGGTTTTGTTTTGTTGAGGTCATTGAGGATCTGGTCCTCAGGGGTCTCTCAGGGTTTTTGTTTTCAGGGGGAGCCCCTTGCTTCTTTCAGCTCCTCATCCACCAGTTCCATCCACATGAGGACAAAATCAGGTCTTGCTAGACCAGGCTTACTTTTCTGAAGAATGAGCAGACTTTCCTCTTTATAGACAGGACACTGGCTGAAGTCCCATTTGTGGCTCTCCAAGACCTCCCTGAACAGGAAGAATGGTGACCCACCTCTGCAGGACTTTTCAAGAGATGCCCCCATGTATAATCCCCTAAGACTTGGTTGACCTCTGAGGGCAAGGAACAAAGTTGTCCCTCAGGTCCCTCGGCTAAATTGGTAGAGACTTCAGGTATGGTTGTTAAGCACCCAGAAAGGCTAAGTTGCACCAGCCTCTTACATTGCACCTATATTAACATTGTATCCTTTGGGGAAAAAAAAACCTGTATGTTATTTCCATAGCATATTTCTTGATTCACATCTTTCCATTTTAATTCCATATTACTCTAAAAGATGCACACATACCCTCCATCATATACTAAAAGTCCAAGGTCTGAAAATACGTGTTAGGTCAGCTCTAGAACCTGTGTAGGGATTCCCAATACAAGAGTACAGTTGTCTTTAGATCGTGAGGAATATATTAACATTGCTCATTTTGTCTTACACCTAGGTACTTGGTACTAGCATCCACAAATGAGGGATACCATTTGTCATAAAATCGTTATATTACTCTAAAATATGAGTACATACCTTTCACCCATATACCAGAATTACAATGTCTGAAAATAAGTGGTAAGTTAATTCTAGAGCCTGTTAAGGGATTCACATTATAACAGCACAGTTGCTTTCAGATAAAAAGAAATATAACAATAACATTGCTCAATTTGCGTTTCAACTCAGGATTTGGTGCTAGCATCTACACATGAGGGAGACCATTCATCATTTGTTTTTCTGGGACTGTGTTACTTCACTTAGCATAATGGCTTGAGTTCCATACATTTACCTGCAAAGTTCGTGATGTCATCTTTCTTTATAGCTGCATAGAACTCCATTGTGTAGATGTACCACATTTTGTTATCCAAATGACTCCATCTTTTGAGTGAGTTATTTGTTTTCTTCCTCCTTTGTTTTTTTGAGTTTATATACTCTATCTGTTAATGCTCTATCAGATGTATCACTGGTGGAGGTTTCCTTCTTTGTGGGTTTTCTCTTCTCTTATTTGGTTGTTTATTTCACTGTACAGAAGCTCTTGAGTTTAATAAGGTCCCACTTGTCAATTGTTGACCTTATTTTTTTGTGAAGCTGCTGTGTGATTTAGAATGTCTTTTCCTAAGCCTATGTCTTTTAGGTTACTACCAATGTTTTATTCTATCATTTTCAGAGTTTCTGGTTTCACACTGAGGTCTTTGATCCATGTGGAGTTGATTTTTGTACATGGCAAGAGGTAGGGGTTTAGTTTTATTCTTCTACAAGTGGTGACCCAGTTATGCCAACACCATTTGCTGAAGATTTTCCTCCATTGCATCTTCTTAGCCCCTTTGTCAAATATGAGATGGCTGAAATTGCATGTGCTCAGGTTTGGATCTTCAACTTTGTTCCACTGATCTATGGGTCTGTGTTTGTGCCAATAGCGGGCTGTTTTTATGACTATATCCCTGTAATATAGTTTGAAGTCTGGTATGGTAATCCTCCCTGTATTGTTCTTTTTGCTCAGGGTTGCTTTGGCTATCCAGGGTCTTTTGTTTTTTGCATATGAACTTTAGGATGTTTTTTTTCTAGGTCTGTGAAGAAGCTCATGGGTATTTTAATTGGGATGGCATTGAATCTGTATGTTACTTTGGGCAGGATGATCATTTTTACTATATTAATTCTTCCAATCCATGAGCATGGGAGGCCCTTCCATCTTCTGGTATCTTTTTTCAATCTCCTTCTTCAGGGATTTAAAATTTTCATTGTAGAAATTTTTAGTGTCCTTTAGTCAGGTTTGTTCCTAGATATTTTATTTTTTGGAGGGTATTGTGAATGCTAAAGTCTCCTTGTGTTCCTTCTCCAGTTGCTTGTTATTGGTTTAAAGAAAAAAAAAATTACACTGAAAGAATGAATCTAGACCCAATCCAGAAGACAGAATCCAGAGACATGAGGGAAGGAATTCTTTAGCGAGAACTGTGGGTGCGTGGTTCAGTGGTAGAGCACATACATAGGATGCAGTAGGCTTTGGGTTTTATCCCAAACAGCTCAAAAACCCAAACTAACCAAAATAAAAGCCATTTTCTCTGATGAAAGGCAAGGAACAAGTTATTACACAAGAACTATGAAGTTTAGCTTGAAGTAAAACAATATATACTTTTAGGCATGATGAAGAACGATATCTTAACTGTTTTGTGGTACTTTTGCATGTAATTTAAGAACAACTTAAAACTATAATGTATTCATTTAAATAAACACATAATTTAAAATAAGATTGCAGAGAACACTAAGTTTACTCCTGCTATGTAAAACAATAGACAGGAATTTGCAAAGCACCCTGTGGGCTTGACAAAATTCAAATTTATGGTGGTAATACAAAGAAAACAATGAAAATAATTTAAAGGCTAGCAAATGCAAGGGATGACAAAGCTTAATGTAATTTCTCTTGTTTTACTTCAAGGGGAGATATATGTGGGATTACCGGGTTGGTTGCTTCAAAGCTGGATATCATTTGTGTGAGGAGAGGTAAGCATTACTGAAAATAATTTTTTAAAACAGAACAAGATAAAATATTGTTTACCAGTAAGTTAAACACTTTTAAAGTGAAAAACTTCAGTATGCAATCCTCAATACTACTCAAAATAGCATAAAAATGCAGTCATTTTAATTATTAAATTTTATAAGCTATGATATATATTAAATAATGTAAAAGGTCTGGTAGAAAGCTTACATTCTGGAGTTCTTTCCATGCCATCTGTCATCAGAGGCATACACACACACACACACACACACACACACATATATATATATATATATATATATATTCCTACATATTTACAGCCAGAGTAAAGTTATGGAACACTTCTATGAACTAAAAATATTTATTTCTTTGCCCCTAAGCAATTGGTTCTCTGCATTCTGTCACTATAGATAAATTTGCCTTTTCTGAAAGAGCTTCACATGTTTCTTTAAGTTTTTTCCCCCCAGCATAGAGTGTTTTTGCAATTTATTCATGATGGTACATGCATGCACAGTTAATTATTTTATTTTCCAGCACCATTCTATTTTATAAATGTACCACAACTTATCTTTTCACCAGTTGATGGTTGTTTAGTTTCTATGATTGCATGGTCAAAACTCAAATCATTTTATGGGTTGTGAAATCCATAAGATTATTTTTTCTGGTGTTAGAATTTTATTAAATTTTCTCAAACAGAATTTGGGGATTTTTTTTCATTTTCATTTTTATAATTTTATCCTGTATGACTTTTGATTTACCACACATGCACACAAAAATTTATAGATATCATATGTAATTTAAGTATTTTTGTTTTTAAATACTTATAAGTTTAATTACAATTTCATGAATAAAATCAGCAGTTGTACCAATAGCAGGGTTTTATTTTTTTTGCATATTCCTTTTTTGGAAGTAAAATAACTTTTTCTTTTTAATTGAATTTTCATGAATTTCATACATTTTCTACTATTTTTACTTGAATTTTTGTGATTTGCATACAATATACATTTGATAGTGTTTAGATTGCTCCCTTTATTGCCCCTCCCCAATTTAACATAGTCTACTATATAAAATAAGGCCTGTAGGGACTAATTTGTATCCCTAAATGTCCTTCGGTGTGGGTCTATCCACTGGAGTCCAGTTAACCTACTAAGAGTTCCATCCTTGAAAAAGACTCTCTGTCCTTCCCAGTAGCCATCTGTTGCCAAAATTTCCTTAGGTAGGCTTAGAGTTTCTTACCAACTTCCTCTGTTAGGATTTCATATAAAACATCTTGACCATATTAAATCTGTTCCTTTATCTGCTCTCTCTTATTGTGCCAACCCAATTTCCTATACTCCAATATATAATCTATAACCGTACAATGTATATATATATATATATATGTATATACATATATGTATTACTCACATATGTATACACATATATGTAGACATACACATATATGTATATACATAGAGAAGGAGAGAGAGAGAGAGAGAGAGAGAGAGAAAGCTATAAAAAGATTCAGGTTTGTGTCTGAGAGAGAAAGTTATAGAGAGATTCAGGTTTGTGTCCCCAATTGTTCTTCAGTGTGGATTCATCCACTGGATCCTGGTTAACCTACCAAGATTTTCACCCTTAATCAAGAGTGATTCCTCATAACATCCATTGATTGCTATAATTCTTCAGGAAGGATTGAGATTTCTTAACTATTTCCTCATGTCTGTGCTGGGATTTTGTCTGTCTTGAGCTTGTGTATGGGACTTGTGTATGCTGTCACAATTGCTGTGAGTTCATATGAGTAACTAACGAGCTGTCTGGAACTCACTACTGCTGTGCGTTCACATGAGTAACTAACTAGCTGTCACCTACCACCTCTGGCTCTTAAAATCTTTCTGTCCCCTCTTCCACAATGATCCCAGAGCTTTGGGTGTCCTAGTCAGGGACAGGTGTCCTATTCAGGGATAAGACTGCTGCACCCTCTTGTTTTATGCACATTGGCCAGTTGTATTTTCCTGTGTTTATCATCATCTGCTGCAAAAGGAAGTAAAACTTGAGAGATGTATTAATCTATGGCTATAACAATAAGTCATTAGAAGTCAGTTTAATGTTATATCTACTTAGCACAATAGTAGTATTAAGCTCTCTACTATGGCCTGTGATCTGTCTAGCCTTAGGTTTCTAGGCTTGATATCAAAGTCAAATCAGGCTCGTGGAATTTTGAGAAATATATCTTTTGCTTCAACAATATTTGTATAGAAGAGACCTAGAGTATCCCTATTTTCCTGTATCCTGTCAGCTTTGGGTACTGTTTCCAATCACAAAGTCTAGGACCATTTTGTTGGCCATTTTTTGCTTCAAGGACCAGTCTGTATTATTTTTTTATGCTTAGATCCTCATTACCAAGCAATCGTATTCCACTATGTGGTCAATTTGTATTGGTGAGTTTTCTAAATTTCCTTATGCCTATGCTTTGATTTTACCCAGGACTACATAGATTTGGAGGCAATGAGCCACTTCTGAGAGATGACAGGTGAAGCACTAGGTGCATGCAACATCTGAAGATGCAAAATAAATAGTGACCACACCCATTTGGAAGAATATACAGATGCTATCTAAGACTTTTCTTTCAGGGGACACAAGTTTGATTCCTAGCCATGTTGGGTGGTTCACAACTTCCTATAACTCTGAGCTCCAGGGGATCCAATACCTCTGCCTTCCATACGCACCTGCCCTGACATATACATCCACATACATGTAAATAAAAAATATCTTAATGAAAAACCAGTACACAATGGAAGCTGCCATGTTCCTGGAGAAGAACATGAAGCAAACACTTTGGGATCTTCATGCTGTGGATTCTGCCAGTGCATCTGTTCCTCATCTCTATCACTTGCTTCAGAACTTCTTTTCCTTCTCCTTCTCCTTCTCCTCCTCCTCCTCCTCCTCCTCCTCCTCCTCCTCCTCCTCCTCCTTCCTCTTCTGTCTTTTTGAGGCAGAGTCTCCCTTTAGTCCCAGCTGGCCTGGAACTCACTATGTAGACCAGCCTTGCCTTGAACTCACAGAAATCCACTTGCCTCTGCCTCCCAAGTGCTGGGATTAAAGGCCTGTGCACTATGCCTGTCAAGAACTACTTCTTTTAAAATTTTTTTTATTTATTTCTGTATGTGTATGAATGTACTGTCTGCATGTAGGTTTGTGCACCCGTGTCGTGCAATGCCGCGGAGGTGAGAAGAAGGTGTCGGATTCCCCTGGAACTGGAGTTCTCCTGGAATTGGAGTTACAGACGGTTCTTAGCCGCCATGTGGGTGCTGGGGATCCAACCCGGGTCCTCTGCAAGAGCGTTCGGCACTCTTAACGGCTAGGCCATCTCTCCAGCCCAAGAACTATTTCTTATATGTGGCAGTGAAGCTCATAGAAGATGTAAGCCAAAGGAGGAGTATGGGAAGGGAGAGATCTAAAAAGAAGGGAGGGGGAGCAATAGAGTATATGGGGGATATTTGAGAGAGAGAGAGAGATAGACAGAATTTGTTGGTCGAATATGAACAAGGTACAATAATGTAAGTATATAAAGGTGTTCTAATGAAACCCATTGTTTTGCATGCTTACTGAAAAATGAGTATGAAAATAAAATATTTTTAAAAGAAGATGGTTGACTACCTGACTAACCTGTGCAGGCTGTTAGGCCTCCAGGCTGGATTGGGTGAGTAGCTCTTCCAAAGCTCACATTCAAGTATGACTATGAGGACCAGAAGCCCAGTGGCCTTTGAGAGATGTCATTCCAGCTCCTGGCACCAGGGCATGGACCCAAGACTGTTTCCAGGAATTAGGCAGTTCTGAAATTATACTGGAGTACTCCCCTTCAAAGTGTTGGATGAAATAAAAAGGGTTAGATGAAAGGGGTTAGAATAAGAGACAAACCTTTATCCAGCTGTAATAAACCTCTGGAAAGCTCTTTATATCTAGACAGTAGGTTTCCATTACCAAGCAGGCTGTTAACATGTTTCTCATGCTGATTTTTCCTAGCTCTCTGCCAGAGCCATAATGGACTTATCTTTTCTCTTCATGTATGAACAAGATGAAATTGCTGAAATTAAAAAAAAACTGCACAAGAATGTGTTTCTCTCAGTTTTGAACTGTCTGTTCTCCTCTCAGTTAAACAATCAGTTCCCCACAATTTGTCCAAACTACCATTGAGCATTTCAAGTATTTTATGCATCCAGCATCTCCTGCAGGTAAACACATTTTAGTTATATCTTACTGGATGCTCCTATTTCTCCATGTTTCAACGTGATGAGTTGCTCTTGTGACCTCAGCTTTCTGATGGATTCAAGAAGATTCTTGATTTTTAGTTTGTCCAAAATAATCTTGTTGTAAGGATGGGAATGTTGGAGCTGAAAATGGATCACCTCTACCTTGATTTTTGAAAGATATTATTATTGGGGAGGAAGAGATGGCTCAGTGATTAAGAGCATTGGCTTTTCTTGCTGAGGACCTGGGTTTGATTCCCAGCGCTCACATGTTGGCTATCAAGCACCTGTAACTCCAGTTCCAGGGAATCTGATGCCCTTTTCTGACCTCCATGGGCATTGCATGACATGGGGATACTTACCTACATGCACATGATATACTCACACACATAAAATAAATGTAACAAATAAAAAGAAAGATCATTAAGTGTACAATTGTAGATTGATGTTTTTCCTTTTGGTGCTTTAAAGACATAATTCTGTTGTCTATAGGCCTGAATAGATTTTAATAAGAAATTTGAAGAGTTATGTTTGTTCTTTGATAAGTAGTGCACATTTTACTCTCTCCCATGGTGAAATTTAATACTTTATTTATTGTTTCCTTAAACAATCTGATTATTATACGTATTTGTGTGGTTTTCTTTTTATTTTCCTTATAATTTAGTGACATTCTTGGTTTTGTATTATATTATAGTTTGCATAATTTTGTAAAATTTTCATCTATTATTTCTTTGTTTCTGTTTCTCCCTCCATGTCTTTTCTTTCCAAGATTCCAATTAATGTTATTGTGTCAATCCACTCAATACTGCTTTGACAGGTCACTGAATTTCTAATCATTTTTTTCAGACAGTTTTCTGGTCATATTTCAGGTTGGATAGTTTTTATTTATTGATTTATCCTCAAATAGAATTTCTTTTTTAGTCTCATTACTGTTTTTATCTTTCTCAATTATTTTGTCTTACTTTGCTGTATGAATTCTTACTTTTGTTCAAAATCTTGGTAGAAATGTTGCTGATGGTGAGACATTTTAGAACCTTTAAATAAAGGAATAAGTAAAAAAAAAGAGGAATAATGTCAAAATAAATAACATTTCTTCAGGTATTATTTATCTAAATAGACCAATTTAGCACATTTGTTTTGTTTTGTGTTAAAGCTGATAACTGAAAAAAATCTATATGAAAGGTATATGAAAAGCTGATAGAGACAGAAAAAAAATGGAAGAGGCTAGAGGTGACCATTTAGTTTCCGTATTAGATAGATTGTAAGATAGATCATAAAATAAGTAGAAAACTGACCTTATTTTATAGCACATTATGTAAATTGATATTCAGAATGAAGGTACTTCATCAAGACCAGATTAAATTAATTTCATTAATGTTTTACTTGAGAAGAAAGAAAAAAATAACTTTGGGATTGAAATAGTCCAAAGGCTCTAATTACTTTTAATATGATGGAAGTTCACATTTCATCAAAGCCATGAAAATTATCTTCTCTTCATCTGTTTGGCAGGAGTATTTCAATTGCAATTGATAAGGTATCACAAAAGATGCCATTAATGATCCACTGCCTTTTTTTTTTACCATTCTCATTTCTTTTTTTTAATTTGATTTTTTTAATAATAAGTAATAAGTAATGAATACAAGCATCCTTCATGTAAAACCAACTTGCAAGCAGCTATGTATAAACTTATACAGCCCAAGGCCCTCATTGTCCAGCTGGAGGGGCTTGTATGTACAATCATGTTGATCAAATAAGAGTCCAGTCTATATTTCTGTAGTTTCATATTTCACCCCAATCACAGCCCTTACATTCTACCGATCCAGTGCCTTTTAAGGTTCTACAAAGATATGTTCTAATGTCACAGGTTCTAAAAGAAGGGCTTTTCATAGCATTCTGCCCAGTATTTGAGATATGATCTTCTTTTAGAATTTTTATTGTATTTCTCTCTCTCTCTCTCTCTCTCTCTCTCTCTCTCTCTCTCTCTCTCTCCCTCCATGAATGGAGGTCAGAAAACAATTTGTTAGAATCTGTTCTATTCCTTCACTGTGTGGGTCCTGGGGATGCAACTCAGGTCAGGTCATTAATCTTGACAGTGTTTGCCTTTATACCCTGAGACATCTTGTTAGCACAGAGATGCGATCTTTTTTTTAAATGTGTTCTGGTATGGCCTATTGGTGTATTTGGTTTTCTCCCTATCCCCACAGCTTAGGTACTAACTTGCAAATCTTGCCTGTTCTTGAATTTGACAGACTATTTCCTGATAACACTTAATGATAACTTCCTGTATAATGACTTTCGCTCTCCCCAGCTTCCATTGCTCTGTGCTAGATTAGTCCTTCATCCCTGGGGACAAGTTATCATCATCTACATACTTAGAGACTCTATCAGGGACTGAGTCTCTAGATCACCTCCCAAAGTTACATTTCGACTTTGGGTCACCTCCCAAAATGAAATTTCTACTCTGGGGGGAGTGGGTTAAGAAAAATCTTTTTTTTCCAATGAAGTTTTTATTCTGTTTTTGTAACAACAATACTGGCTTTGAAGATTTACACCGCTAGAATGACCTGTGACTTGCTCTAGCCTTATTTAAAAGAAGGGGAGGTACTCTCAGGATGAGAACTCCATCCTGCCGAAAGCATTATAAACATCAAACTCTTAATTCTTAAATGCTACTTGAATTATTCTAATTTGAGTACTTGATCTCTGGGCCTTTGTTAGAGATAAAACCCTATACCATGGACAAAGCTTTCTCTGAATTTAACTTAAGTCAGTGTCTTGATTCTGAAATCTATCTTTGACTTAATCTTCTGTCTCAAACTTGAGTCTTTTAATAATTTTTCCACTTTGCTTTTTATTAAGGTTTAATGCCTTCCAGAAACAGTGAAATACTGTTCATTTATTGTGTTTTGGGAAATAAAGTGTTGAAATGAGTTTTATATGATCTAGTCTGCCCATACACTGAGATCTTTAGGGTAAACATATATGTATGTTTATGTAAACTAATGTAGTATGCAGGTAATTTTTTTGAAATATCACAAATATCACAGTATATATTATATAACATAATAAAAATAATTCAAAATAAGGCAAAGTGCAATAAATTTTTTCCTCATCATTTAGAAGTTCCTTTAGGAGATTTTTTTCATTAGTCAAAGACAATTTAAACATGCTGGTATTGTGATGGATATATGTTCAGGTTAAGAAATTTGGAGTATTGTAAATTTTTGAAAAATGAAATGTTCTGACATTGTTTTGGCTGGAATATATTTCTCTGCAGCTATAGGAGAAATATGGAGAAAAGAATGTCCTAAGCTTTTGGGAAAGAAATTATTATTTTCTTCTCCATCTTCTGCAGGCAAAGAATCTGAGACAAAAATAATCAAAATAAGGTCCTTAGGTATCAACAATTTATTAGAATCAGAGCACATACTAATTCAGATCAAATAAGATCTATAGATCATTAATTGTAGCTTGGTGTCTTTTATAAGAAAGTCTCATGTACTGAGCACATTGTCCCTTCACTAAATGAGTAGTGATTATCAGGGAGATTACTGTGATTTATAAGCTTATTTTCTTCATTTTAGTTTACATGTGCCAGACACTAACTCATACAATAGCAAAACAAGCCTGATTTTCAGAAATTAAATACTTTATTGATTGTTGTTGTGCACAACAGAATGTCATAATGTATGGAATTTTTGAGTATCTAGCACATAAATTTCAAGAGTGAGAGGAAAACAACTGTACTGGAAGCTTAGATGAGAAATTCTAACTTTGGTACACTCCATTCTTGCCAGATTTTAAAAATTGCCACCCAGATAGAGGAAAAACAATATTAACTTTATTATAGAGGACTAATAATTTTCTGGGAAAACTTTCCAGAGTGTGTCTTTTTTTTTTTTTTGGTCTTTTTGAGACAGGGTCTCCCTGTAGTCCCAGCTGTCCTGGAACTCACTCCATAGACCAGGGTGGCCTCGAACTTACAAATATCCGTTTGCCTCTGCCTCCCAAGTGCTAGGATTAAAGGCGTGCGCCACCATGCCCGGCTTGTTTTATAGATAAGAGAGACATCTATTGTAACATGCAGAATTTTATATCTTCAGCCTTGGTGAAGAAAAATAACCCATGTGATGGGCAATCAGAGAACCTGATCTGCAACCAGCGTGCCACTTCTCATTTTTCAGTAAATGGTGTTTTTGGTAGCTTTAGCTATCAAAGGAAGTGATTAGAATCTTACCATTTTTTTCTACATGCAAAGTTAAGTCAAGCGTTTGGCACAATTATTCTGATTGTTGGGAGGTAGTGAAACATGGCCTGGGCCCTACAGCTAGATTGCATAGATTCTGATCACATCGCTGCCAGTGTAGTCTTGGGTAATTTATTTAACCTCTCTGGGCTTGGTTTCTTCAACTCTAAAATGGAGATGCTAATATTATCTAGATAATCTAAATAATTCTGTGATTCACAGAATTAAATGAGTTCATATACATAAATAGAACAGTGTCAAACACATAATAACCTCTGAATAATTGCTAGTTATTACTATGATTCAGATAAATGAAATTCAAGTTGACATTCAGGGGCTAATTTTCATTGATCAATTAAAGTAAATTGCTCTTAGAACTTAAACATTTAAAAACATTTGGAAACAGTCCAGTGATTTACCTGTAATGGTATAGTGAGTGGAAATATGCTCCGGGGAAAAAGAATCCACCGTTTTAGAAGAAATGTAAACTTTCAAGGTGACAAATGAGTTAATATATCATTTTTTTTCATTGTTATTAATGGGAGACAATGAAAATGGGACATAAATTGGAATACAGTTTAGTCTTACAAAGCTCTATTTCCTCATATGTAAAATGGGGGAAATGTTACCTTGCAGTGTCATGAGAATTTATAATAATGCATGTAGAGTTCCCAGTATAATACATGCGGAAAAAAGGACCCGAGTTGTAATTTAGGAGTTATTGTCCACCTTCCCTTCCTCCTCCTCGTCCTCCTCCTCCCCCTCTTCTCCTGCTTCATGTAGCTGCAGAGCCAGGATGGCATCCTGAGAGTACTTCAGGAGGGAAAATGCATTCATCTTCTGTCTCACCAACAGCAAGCATACCCTGGAAATCAATATTGATCAAGTAGAGTCTTTGAGTGGGTATAAGTTGCTTACTTGTATCTATAGGAATAGAAGGCTCAGAATGACATAAAAAGTTTTAAAAATAGCAAGACAGATTTCTAATTTTCAAGGTTCCAATATACTGTTCACATTATCAAATCAGAATCAATAAGATATAAGTGGTAAAATTTAACATTTATCCAACATCTACCCTGTGCTGTATAATGTGCTACATTCTCACATTTTTTTTTCTGGATTTTAAACTATTGTGATGTGTATGAGAGCATTGCGTGCATGTAGGTAAGTACACCATTGTCATTTAATGCCATGCAGAACAGGAGAGGATGTCAGATTTCCTGGAACCGGAGTTACTGATGGTTGTTAGTTGCCATGTGGGTGCTGGGATTCAAACCCCTCATGGATCATCACTTATAGCTAAAAAATGAAAAAAAAAACTGAGAGAAAGATGCAGGACAGTTATGGCAAAATGCATGATCTGGGATGGGGTGGGGGTAGGGGGGAAGGGAAAGGGAAATATGCCTGAACTGAATTGGAAAATGATGTATGAAATGCACAAAGCATCAATAAAAAAAAAAAAAAAACAAAAAAAAAAACAAAAGGAAAACCCACGTCTTCTTCAAGAACAGCCAGTACTCTTAACCACTGAGCCGTTTTCAAGTCCTATTTATTTTTATTTTATGCTTATGAGTGTATTGCCTGCATGTGTGTAAGTGCATCTGTGTTATATATATTATATATGTACATATGTAGTTAACATATTATACATATTTAGCATTATATTCATCTGTGGCAATAAGGGGAGATGCAGATTGGGGGTATCTAAATATCATCAAATTATATTGTATGAAATCACAAAAATTCAACTAAAATTTTGGATTTTAGAAGTATATTGACTATATTTCATGTGAAGACTTCCTTCTCCCTGACCCAAAGCTGATTGTTTTTTAAAAAATGTGAAAAACAAAAGGAAATAATATCACTAAATTGGAGAGAGGGCAAAAACAGACGTTAGTGCCACTAAATTTTGTTTAGAGGATGTCATATTAAGCTGGTCGTGCTGGCACACGCCTTTAATCGCAGCACTCGGGAGGCAGAGGCAGGCAGATCTTTGTGAGTTCAAGGCCAGCCTGGTCTACAGAGAGAGCTCCAGGACAGCTGGTACTAAAAGGGAGACCCTGTCTCAAAAATAACAAACAAACAACAAAAAAGAATGTTATAATAATCCCTTACTCTTTTCTTTAAAACCACAGAAGAGAATACATGTAATTTATTAATTGAAGGCTAAATTTTTGAGGATGGTTAAGTCAGAATATAATTCCACCAAATTGTTTTTTTTTTCTCTGAGATGGCCTCAAAGTCAAAGCATTTTACTCTAGTGCAGTTATTGTTATAGTTCACAGGATTCGCAGCGGGGTAAGGCTGATGATTATTTTTCCTTCTGGTAGCATGCGTAGCTGAGTCCTAATGATTTATTGTTATACCTACAGATTAATGCATCTCTTAGCTCTCACCAGAGAAGTTTCCATATGTCATAAATGATGATTAGCAGAGAAATCCACAAGTGGTCAGCATGCAAAAAACTACAGAATGCTTATCCCTAAATAAAACACCTGTATCAAACTTATGCTTCCCAAGGCTCAGCAATCAATGCAGAAGAGGAGGTAGAAAGATTTTAAGAGCCAGAAGTGGTGAATGACCACAAGGAAATAGAGTTTTCCAGACAGCTGGTCAGTTACTCATATGAACTCACAGCAATGGAGACAGATGCAAAAGTCCCATGCAAACTTAGACCAGACGAGATCTCAGCATAGACATGGGAAAGAGGGTAAGAAACGTCAACACAATCTAAGGAAACTATGGCAGTTGAGGGCTACTGGGAGGGTCAGAGACAGTCTCAAGGATTAGATTTTTGGTAGGTTAACCAGGCTCCAGTGAATGGACCCACACTGAAGGACATTTGAGGACATAAATCAGACTCTATAGGCCTTATTTTATATATAGTAGAGTATATTAAATTAGGTGGGGCCAGTAGGAGGAGGTGCAGATAGGGGAGGGGATCTAAATGCCATCAAATTTTATTGTATTAAAATCACAAAATTTCAATAAAAAGAAAAACTTTTAAAAAAGCAATTTAGTCATTTTTTTCACCTATCCTTTCCTCTTAAGACCTCAAGATATTAGTTGATTATTAACTAATATTCGGGTCTTATAATGTGTATATTTAATTCTTTCAATATGATTTAATATTCACACATACACATAGAGAAACAGATTTCTTAAATTAGGCTCACTTGGCCAACAAATATTTTTGGTATAATGGAATGTTGTAGTATATAGTTAGAATATAATATATAAAGGGAAGCGACTCTAGATTCAATTGAGAAATGATGTCTGACCCATGGAAAAAGTTTAATAACAATAAAAAAGGAAAATAGATCAGCAGGGGAATAAAGAGATTACTTATTCTAAAAAATAAATATGTAATATATAAAAAAGAATATAATATATTTGACTATCATTATGTTAATGGACAGCTAGATTGTTTTATATTTTGTGGAAACATCCTTTATAAATATACATAATGTGGACTAATGAGTGTTAATTAAGCCCAGCAAAACCATGTGTTCTTGTGTCTTGTGACCTGGGCACCTGATCTTGTTTCCTGGGAACCTCAATTTGGTACTCCACCCAGAAGGGTAATGAATGAATGTGGGAATGCTTGAGAATTAACATATCGAAATGCTGAAAGCAAGCACCCTCATCTTTGGACACAGTGAAGATTGGGAAAGATGATTGACCTTGGATGAACGAGATATTCTAGAACTAGGGATGAAATGGAGGATGGTTTAAGATTAGGGTGAAGCTAAGATTGTACTTCCCCGACTGAAGTTGGAGAAACTATTTTGGATAAAATCATGGGTGGCTTAGGTTCCAGGACACAGTTTCAGGGACTGAGTTCCAACAAAACAGTTCCACAGGCACAGTCCCAGGAGACAGATGGTTCCAAGAGCTATCTAAGGGAATGAGTGTCCTCTGAGTTTGGGGCCCATTCTTAAAAGTAAATTGAGGAGTTAAGCTATTTATTCATATAATTATAATGTTGGCATAGTAATGCTGCAGCATTTTCTTTTTTTTTATTTATTTTTATTTTTTTTTATTAATTTTATTTATTTCTGTATGTGTATGAATGTACTGTCTGCATGCAAGTTTGTGCACCCGTGTCGTGCAATGCCGCGGAGGTCAGAAGACGGTCTCGGATTCCCCTGGAACTGGAGTTCTCCTGGAATTGGAGTTTCAGACGGTTCTCGGCCGCCATGTGGGTGCTGGGGATCGAACCCGGGTCCTCTGTAAGAGCGGTCGGCGCTCTTAACCGCTAGGCCATCTCTCCAGCCCCAGCATTTTCTACTTTTATGACTAACATTAAAATGAATGTCTTTGAACATTTGTATTTATTCAAATGTGTGAGTAATTTTCTAAGATACACACACACACACACACACACACACACACACACACACACACACATATATATATATATATATATATATATGTATGTATACAAAGTTACTGTGATAGAGGATACCTTCTTTTTATTTGACTTTTGTTGTCATAAATCACTCATTTTTTTCTACGGTTATTGGCCCAATTAGGCTTTTAAAACCTCCTCTAAAGTTAATTTTGGTAAGTTCTTATTGTATGGCTTAGAAAATCAAAGCATTCAAAAATAAAAATATAAAAATAAATAAAAAATAAAATCAAGGCATTCAGATCATCAGATTTTACAATTAGGTATAAAATGGTGTAGCTTATTTTTTGCAATTTCAGCTGGTATTATCTATCACTCGTGTGTCTAGGGTCTTAGTGTGAGGTGGGTATGTATATATGTATGTATGTATGTATGTATGTATGCACAGGCCTATATGTACATATGTGTATATGTTCTATTTTTCAGCTCAATTTTTCTGTTATTTAATTAGCTATTCCTACAGCTAGTTCATTTCTAATCTATCTTACCTTGTACTTATATTTTAATTTACTTTCTAAGAGTCACTCATACATGTACACCATTTATAGTCATGCAGTTCAACAAGGAATATTGTAAGAAACATTGAGCCCTATCCTCCTGTTTTACATTTTCAAAAACAACCCCTCATATGTTTAAGATAGGTCAGTTGTTATTTGTCTCTGTATCTCCCTATGTACTTCTTGAAGGCTCAATTGGGGAGCTTTAAACTGATTTCCTATCATGTAGATGAGAATTAGCTTTCTGTCTAACTACTCTCCATCCTTACCCTTCAATTTTCTACTCACTCTGTATTCTTCAAATTTGTTATAGCCTGGCTTACAACAGTATTCAATGTATTATGAATACTCAATGTCATACTGACTGCCCATTTAAAACACCTGGGGAGCTTAAAAATAGTGATGCCTATTTCTGATTTAATGATCCATGTGTGGCTTGGGCATCTGGATTTTTAAAAGCTCCTTAGGCTATTCTAATGTTCAGCCAAGGTTATGAACCAAGAAATGGTTATTCACAGCTGATTACTCTGCTTTCCTTTCTAGAAAACCCTTTAATTTTCTTTGGAGCTAATAATTATCTTGTTTTTATATTTGCTTAATTTTCTATGTTCTTATCCCAATTCTACTTCAAAATCTTCCCAGTATATACACATGCATCATGTTTCTGGTTTCTTTTTGGAAAATCACTCACATGTTTTTTGACTAGTTTTTGCTTTCCTGGATTGTTGGCTTTCTAAGTTGAACTAAGTAGTTATCTCAGAATCTCATTCCACAATACCCCTGGAAGCTCCATCCTTTTCTCTCTCATACTGGAGCCTAGCATCCTATGGCCAATGCCATCTTCTCTCTTGGTATACTCTAATTGTTAGACCATGTCTTTTAATTACTTCCACAGGAAAAAACATAGAAGTTGAATTTTATACATTGCTTGTATACTTTAATGTAGCTGGCTATAGAAACATGGATTAGATCAGGATTGCAGTACCTATTGGAAGTGGAGAGTTCCTGGGGGAGGGAGAATCATTCTTTATTGAGTATGTGGCCACTGGAGGTTTTGCATGCTCCAGTGCATAACCCTATACCCAGGCACATATAGACAGTTAAAAGTGGACTCAGTGGGTTATCAAAACAAAAAGGCATGAATTTGGGAGGGGTGTGTTGGGTGAGAAGGGGAAGTTGGAGGAATGAAATGGGGTTTAGCTTTGATTATATTTCATTGTATGCATATATGAAATTTTTAAAATAAAATTCCTGCTCCTAGACTAGGGACAAGCTGGTGGAGAGTTCCCAATAAGCCTGTACCTCTCACCACTTATCAAGGAAGCTTATTTTTCCAACAGATGGATGCTATCATGAAATTCCATAACTGATCACGTGTCTATGAGCTTTCCAGTCCTAAGTGACACATATACAATGCAAGCTGTACACCTAAGGGTCAGAGAACATTGTAGAACGGGGAGGAGGGGCAGAAAGAATTTTAATGCTTCAATTAACTCTCACCAGAGAAACACCCTCATGTAGCAGATTGTGATGAACCAAGATAGCTACAACTAGCTAAAGTGCAGGGAATAGGAGACTGCAGAGTGCTTATCCCTGAATAGGAAGGACATGGATCAAACTTGTGCCATCCAAAGCTCAGGGATAATTGTAGAAGAGAGTGTAGAAGGATTGTAATAATCAGAAGTGGTGGATGACCACCAGAAAAGAGTTTTCCAGACAGCTGGGTGTGGTTACTCACATTAGCAGCATACAGAAAATCCACATGATCTCAAACTAGATGAAATCCTAGCGTAGAAGTTGGGAAGTGAGTAAAAAACACCAACCCTACCTGAGGAACTCTCAGAAACTAATGACTGCTGGGAGGGGAAGACTAGATCTCTTTCAAGGATGGGAATGTTGGTAAGTTGTCTAGACTCCAGTGGATGTGCTCACACAGAAGGGAATTTGGGACATAAATTTGACTCAGTAGGCTTGAATATATATGATAGAATACATAAAATTGGTCAGGGGCATTAAGAGAGGTGCAGATAGGTGAGGGGGCTACACATGACCAAAAATATGAAATTCACAAAAATTCAATAAAATTTTTAACAATTAAAAATAAATATAGGCTGGGATTTTTATTCAGAATCTTTAAAACAGTACTTTATTGTCTTTTCATTTTCAACAATGTCACTAAGAAGTTTGGTAGCTCTATCTGGTCTAGAACTCACTATATAGAACTCCCTGGCCACAGAGAACACAGAGACCTGTCTGCTTCTTCCTCCTGAGTGCTGGGATTAAAGACACGTGCTACCATGTTTGGCTTTATTCTGATTTTTAATAAAATCTATTTTTCCTTTGTGAACATTTTAGAATTATCTCTAGTGTTTAATTTGGGGATTTTGTAATTTGGCCAAATTTAATCTATTACTGATTTCTTTCTCTCTGGTAACTCAGGTCCTTCAGTTATAGGAAATAGTTTTTGATAATATTTCTAGAGATATTTTGTTGCGATGGTCATTGTTGTGGTTTATAGGCTTTACAGCTGGGTAGGTCTTTAATTGCTTTTCTCCTTTGGTGGCTTGCATAGCAACTTCCAGTATCATGAGAACTAGTCTTCAGGGAGGAGGCTTCCATGTCAGTTCCAGCTTGATTTCTTCAAGCCCTGTGTCTGAAGTATGTGCTGTCTTGACTTCAAGTTGTGAGTGCGTCTGAAGTATGTGCTGTGTGTGACTTCAAAGGCTAAGAAAAATTGACTATATTGTTTTGGGAGTCTCTTAGACTACTCTGACCAACAGCTCAAAGGGAGGTTCCCCTGGGATGTTTGTTAGGTAGCCTACAGATATATAGATCCTATAGCTACACACACACACACACACACACACACACACACACACTAATAATAATAAAAGAATAGGTCACAAAATTGAGAAGGAGCATGTATGGGGGCAATGTCTCAAGAGATAGTGAGTGGAGAGGGAGGGACAGAAATGACAAAAATACAATACTTATGTATGAAATGTATGAAATTCTCAAAAATGAAAAATTTTTAAATGTTTTGTTTTTTCCTATTTTTCTTAGATTCTTTCCTTTCTTTCCATCCCCCTACTCTTTCTTTTCTTTTCTCTTTCTTTCTTTCTTTCTTTCTTTCTTTCTTTCTTTCTTTCTTTCTTTCTTTCTTTCTTTCTTTCTCACCAACTTAGATACTATGGCTCTTGGAAAAGCCCTGAAATTTTTCTTTCCTCTCTTTCATCCTTTTAATTTGATGCCTGTAAAATGTTTGAGCGCATGTATTATCTATCCTTTATTTCAAGAGCTCATTTAGGTATTCATTGGTTTGTTCCATAATATTCTTCTATTCTTTCATGGAAGCGACATCTTCTTGTCTCCATTTGTGGAAAATAAGAGTTGTATTTAAGTTTCCTTATAGGATCTACTTCTTCCAGTTATTAGTGTGTTTAGGTGAGTATGTTTCACATTGGACAAAGTCTAATGACTGAGGTGTTTGATTGTTCATTTGTAGTTTACAGATGAACACTAAAAAAGTAATTGGGATATACAGGCATATGGCTGCCTCTGCTGCACAGTATTTCCAGGCAGGCAGGGTGTAGCTGGTGCTGACGGTGGAATCTTGCTTGACTCAGGGAGACCCATATTTGCTTTATTGGTTGAGTGGCCTTTGGTAACACTCTCTGGTATTCCAGAGGCCATCTGTACACTTGCATGTGTGGTCTCAATACATCTTTCCCATGTTAACGTCAGGTCTTCGGCAGCAGGGCCTTATCCATGGCTGATGCCACAAGCCCTTACATTCTACGTTAGGAGATGTTATAAGGCACGTAAGGACTCTGTCATATTTAACAGGAAAAATTTAATTCCCCAAATGGATACCATCCAAACAATGTGTCTATACCAAAGTAACCAACCATAACTATTAGTGCTCTTTAAAAACCTATATATCTAAGCTTGTCTCAGTTAGTAGGATTGAAAGGTTATTTTTGGACAAACTGTCAGCCCATTGAAAGGAAACAGCCAGGAATTGGACCAGTGAGTTTCCCAAGACAACAGCTCCAGGAGAGAGTGGACTGTCTTGCTTCTCATCCACCTGATGCCCCTTTCCTAAGCCTAGCGGGAAACAAATTGCGGAAGAGGCATGGTAGAATGTAGGGCTGCGGATGGTGTGTAAATGGTTGAACTACAGCAATGTACTCTGGACATCATTTTTTGATCAACGTTGAATGAACATACAACCCCTCACCCCACTGGAGGTGGGGCTGTGGGGGTTTGGGCACAACAGCCTGCAAATTGGTTTCATATGAAGGATGCTTGTACTCTTGGATCATCACTTATAGCTAAAAAATGAAAAAAAAAAACTGAGAGAAAGATGCAGGACAGTTATGGCAGAATGCATGATCTGGGATGGGGTGGGGGTAGGGGGGAAGGGAAAGGGAAATATGCCTGGATCTGAATTGGAAAATGGTGTATGAAATGCACAAAGCACCAATAAAAAAAATAAAAAAATTATAAAGAATAGAGAAATAAATTGATTAGGAAAGTGAAAAAAAAAGTAATTGGTAAGTTGATTTCCTATACTCAAGACTTTTCATTGTACCTTTTAGCCAAACACTTTTGTAAAGAAACTCCATAATGTCAATGTTTTTAAGTATTTCTTTTAGGGGGCCAGATTTCCTAGAAAAGTGGTCTTCACATTTTCTTCCCGGAGAGTATAAGCCTGGGTACTACACATTGAGATGTTAATGAAGAAAACTGCAAAAGTCAGCTATCAATATTAAATTTTCTCTTGATGCAGTCCTCTTAGTAGGTATAGTACCCTATTTCCAACCCTGCTTGAAATTGCACGGCAAACAGAACCTGTGTTTTATCTGCAGAACACTTTGTACTCCATTCTTCTTCTGGGGTTGGAGAGGGAGATAACTTGGTGATGGGAATTAGAAGGGAGAGCTTCTTTTATCTCGCTACATTTGACTTTATCTTATTTTCTCGGGGCCATGTCCTCAAAAGTAATGAGAAGAACTAATCTTAATCTTTCTCTGGGGCAATCTGTGTCATAAGGTTCCTCCTGTGCTTTCTCATAGAATCCCAAATTCTCAACTTTGATGCATCAAAAACTGGTTGTTCATTTACTTTTTAGTTTCTACAATCTGTTCTTTTCGAATTTCTGTGACCTTGGAAATATATAACTATTTAAAAATACTGCTTCACTCCTATTTAAAAATATTTTATTGAATTTTTGAAGAATTTCATACAATATATTGTAATCATATTCAAATCTCCTCCCCTATCTTCGCCCCCTTAGTACCCCACACCAGATTTCATTATTATTATTATTATTATTATTATTATTATTATTTTAAGGCTATTGATTCTAATTTGTATCTCCAAATGCCCTTCAGTTTGGGTCTAGCCCCTGGAAGCTGGTCAACCTACCTTGGGTCACACACTTAAAGATTTATGACTCTCCCTTTCCAAGCAGCGACACACTGACAATATTTCCCCAGCTAGCGTTGGGGCTTTTTACTCACCTCTGCCCTTTACACTGGAACTTTGTCCATCTTGAGCTTATGTAGGTATTGTGCATACTGTCACAATTAAAATTGCTGTCTTTAAAACACCATTTCCTTGTAATCATCCACTACATTTGGGTCTTACAATCTTTCTGCCCCATTGTCTGCAATTATCCCTGAGACCAAGGAGGCAATGGTTTGATAAAGTTGACCTATTCAGGTCCAAACGCTCTGCAGTCTTTTATTCTCTGCAAGTTGACTCATTGTAGGTCTCTCTGTTAATCATCATCTGCTACAAGAAGAAACTTCCCTGGTGGGAGTTTAGAGATGCATTAACTTATACATATAACAATAAAACCACTGAGAGTCAGTTTAATGCTATGTCTATTTTGTAGAACAGTAGTAATAAATTCTCCTTTATGGCCTGTGACCTGTCTAGCCACAGGTTCCTAAGCCTGGTGTCAGTGCCAGGTTTGGGCTCCATTTTAGGAAGAGGTTCTTAAGTCCAATCAAAAAGTGGTTGGTTACTCACACAACATTCCACTACTGCACATGTGGGCATATCTTGTCAGGGCAGTAGTTACTGGAGCTTGCAGGTTCACAGCTAGGCAAGTTTTCTTTTAGTTTTCTCTTCTGGAAGCATGTATATCATCTTCCAGCACTTTGAAATGTAGCCAGTAGAGATGAAGCTTTGAGATCAATACCAGCTTGATTTCTCCTTGTTTTTTCCCCCTATGGCTCATGTATGTAGCAGTAGGGTCTAACCATCAAGCTCTGGCAGAAAGTCAAGTGCAATGGCCATAGCCAGCATTGGGCTTTATATTTGCTAGTTTATGGTGTCTGGTAGGGACACTGTCGTCTTCCACTTCCCATTATATGGTGTTCTCCATCGCTGTGATGAAACACTATGATCAATAACAAGTTGAGGAGGAAAGAATTTATTCAGCTTACATATCCCCAGCACAATTTATCACTTAGGGAACCAAAGGTAGGAATTCAGGTCAGGAACCTGGAGGCAGGAGCTGAAGCACAATACATGGAGGAATGCTTTTTACTGGTTTGCTCCCCTGGCCCATGCTCAGCATGCTTTCTTATACATTACAGAACCACCACCAATAGTGAGCTAGGCCCTCCCACATCACCGACAATCAAGAAGATGTCCCACAGACATGGGCACAGGCCAGTCCAATGGAGGCAATTACCCAGTTGATGCTCCCTCAAGCAGGGGTGTCAAGTTGACACTAAAGCTATGCAGCACATAAGGTAACTCCACGTAAACAGTTTTTATATTGTATATGCATACCTTAAGATGACTTTTGTCATGTATCCATATGACATTTTGTAAAGAACTTTAGCTATCTCTCCCTATATCCCCTCCTCTGCCCTGCCCTCCCATTACCCATCCCTTTAACTCTTCTTTCTCTGCCACTACTCTGTCCCCATTTAGATCACTGAACTCTAGCTTTCCTTCAAGGAAACCTTCCTTCTATGGCCCTTTACTAGTCTCCCAACTTTATGGATTTTCTGATTGAATCAAACTTTTCTTTTTTTAAAAAATATTATGGGCTGGAGAGGTGGCCTAGCGGTTGAGAGTGCTGACCGCTCTTACAGAGGATCCGGGTTCGATCCCCAGCACCCACATGGCGGCTGAGAACCGTCTGAAACTCCAACTCCAGGAGAACTCCAGTTCCAGGGGAATCCGACACCCTCTTCTGACCTCCGCGGCATTGCACGACACGGGTGCACAAACCTACATGCAGACAGCACACTCATCCACATACAAAAATAAATAAAATTAAATTAAAAATTATTATTTATTCATTTATTCTTTCATTCATTTTCTATTTAATTTTTATTTACTTATTTCTTTATTTTTCCTGTTTCTTTATTGTTAGGTTGTTATTTTCTTTTTTATTGAAGAATACTAAATGAAAATAATAAATAAAAAAGAATAAATTAAAATGTCTTGTGTTAGTTATATATTTGTTTATTTATGTATGGTGTTTTTTTCTATTGTTGTTTTTGTATTATCCAGGGTTGTGGGTGGAAGGAAGAACAAGGCCTATGCTTTGGTTCAGTTGGAAAGAAGAGTGCTGTGGTGTGGANTTCCTCCTTGGCAAACCCAAACAACCATCAATCCTGCCCCTGTACTCCACACTGGGGTCCCTCCCCCCCATGGTCACCCAAATGAGGTCCAGCAAGTGTGTGTCCTGTCTTGATCTTCCTGCACTGGCCTCCATGACACAGCCTGGCTAGTCCAACAACAGCAGTCTACACTCTGAAGAGACTGAAGTCCCAGTAGCCACTCAGTACACAAGCTGGATATCTCAGTAGTCCCCATCTGGCATTGAAGGTTTGGAGGATTCTCAAGTTTTATATCTGAAGTACAATTTCCCAGACTTTACTGTATTTATTTCTGGTTATACTTTCCTTTTGGATGCTTATGGCACACAGCCCAGATTAACCAAGGGTTTTGTTTTCTCAAGGTCAGTTGAGGATCTGGTCCTTAAGGGTCACTCAGGGGTTTTTTGGGGGGGCAGGGGAGTGGCTCCTTTTGGCTTTTCAACTACCAGTTCCGTCCACTCAAGGACACAGTTAGGTCTTGCTAGACTGGGCTTCTCTTCTTGAAGCATGAACAGACTTTCCTCTTTATAGTCTGGATACTGGCTAAAGTCCCTTTAATGGATCTCCTAGTCCTCCCTGAACAGGAAGACTAGTGACTCACATTTGCAGGACATTTCAAGAGATGCCCCCATGCACTGAATCAAACTTTTCTAAAGATTCCAAAGTAGGACCCACTTATGAGACAGAGCATATGAGATTTTTTTTTTTTTGGTCTGAGTTACCTTACTCAACATTATTGTTTTCCATTCCACACTTTTGCTTTTACTGTGAATTTCATAATTGTCCTAACTCTTGGATAATATGCCATTGTATAAATTACCATAATTCCATTGTCCATTCATCAGCTGATGGACATCTAAGTTGTTTCTGTTTCTTGGGTATTATGAATAGAGAAAACAATGAGCATGGATGAACAGGAATCTCTGTAGTAGGCTGTAGAGTCCTTTAGGTATATGCCCATCAGTGGAAAGGCTGGATCATGGGGTAGATCTATCTCTAGCTTTTTGAGGAATCTCCACACTGATTTCCATAGTGGCTGTACCATTTGCACCTCCATCAGCAGTGAATAAGTGTTCTGCTTTCTGCACATCCTCACCAACATTTGTCATTACTTGTTTTCTGGATCTTAGGCATTCTGACTGGAGTAAGATGAAATCTCAAACATGTTTTAGTTTGCAGTTCCCTGATGGCTAAAATGTCAAACAATGAAAAAATATTTCTCAGCTATTTTCAGTTCAGCTTTGAAAGAAAATTCTCTCCCCCTCCCAGAGGGTTGTTGTAACCTCTGTTAGCAGCCCACACAGAGATGGACCAGTCCTTCCACTAGGATTTTTAGGACAGGTTCTGAGGGACTGCAGCAAGATGGGACACCAGTGATGGACATCCAAGGGAGGGACAGAATCATGGCCCAGTGAGGGGTCACTATGCTTCTGTTGTGGTGCATCTTCCAGCCCCCCCCCCCCACTTCAGTCCCTAATGACAAATTCTCCAAACTACAGTTTGGAAAATCATAGTTTATTGGTCTTGCTAACAGTTCAGTGGATGAGGGGTTACCTATAGAAGTGTGGGGTTGCTCTCCTGCTAAGACCATACAGGAAATTCTACATCCTGGGAGCCACACAAAATGGTAAGATCACCCACCTCTATTTGGCCTTTTCAGCTTATACCCTTAGTCCCTTCTCCACACACAACTCAGGCTAACTTATTGGTTGTAAGGCATGGCTGAATCTCTCTGCTACTTCTTTTTTGCAGAGTGTCAATAGTCAAGTTTTGTTATGATCTGAGGTGAATGGGTGCAACTAAGCTTGGGAAGAGGAGATCTGTAGATAGCTTGCAAGTATAGTTTCCCAGGCAGAAGACAATTCTATACAACGCTCCACCCCTTTATCTGGTTGTTACATTCTTTCCACCATTCTGTTTCACAACAGTCCCGTAACCTTGGAGGGGCTGACAGATGTAGGATTATCTTTTTCCCATTGTGTTGAGACACTGAACTTTCAGGCATTTTCTTCCTCTGTTTTCAAGGGCCTGTTGGCCCATTTCAGTGGTATTTCTCCCAGTATAGAAAAAGTACAAATAGAAAGAAGCAGGAACATCAAAACAAACATTGACTGCTATAATAACCTAACCTATTGGTGTAAACACAAATGCTTAGATGATACCTTAGCAGGTACCTAGCATTCATCTGACAAAACAATTGTAGTGGCTTCTCCACTGGGGCCTCTAAGTTTCCCTGCCACTGGGGGTGCATCTGGCTTACAGTATGTAAGATATGTGTTCCTCCCTGATGAGTGGGCCTTAAATCCAATTGGAGATTTGCTGGTCATACCTGTACTATAGGAGCCACTAATGTACCAGTGGGAACATCGTGCTTGGAATTTCAATAGTGCAGGACATGGGGCCCGTCATTAAGCAGATCTTTTGGGACCATTCTACCCTAGCAATATGCATAGCTTCCTCTGGCACTGTAAAGACTAGCTGTACAGTGGCAGGGAGTTTCCAGTTTGGTCCTAGCTAGGTCTCTGTTTCCCATACTCACATCATGCCATGTCTTCAGCAATAGGGTCTTACTGCCTGGTTCCAGTGTGCAACCAACATTAGTGGCAATAGCCTTTATTGTTTTGTGGTCCTCCTGGGATTCCATACCCAACAGCTCATGGGGGGGGCAATCTATCTCTAGTACTGGAAATTATATTTAATAATTGTACAATTTTTTGGAGTCTCTCTTTTTTTACATTTTTATAAGATATATTTACTCTTTGACATCTATAGCCCCAGGCTTTTGTAGACTTTTCTCAACCATCTTGGTGGATATCACTTGTGCTTTACCCAACCATAAAGCACCCAAGAATTTTACAGCTATGCCTGGCCCTTGTTCCCTTTGAGGATTTATTTTTTTCTCTTTGTTTCTGGCAGCTGGAGGCACTGTGTCTATTCCTGCAAGTCTGCCTGTGGCCTGACAAAAGAGATGGGGGAGAGGGCAAGTCCATACTTCCAAGAAATTTGGAAGAAGATTGGCAGAGCACAGATTCTTTCTGGGCAGATGCTCCATTTTGTGGTAAAATAGACCTCTATCCAGTGGAGACATCTAATACAGGTAGGCTGCTACTCTCTTGGTTCCTTCTATGTAGTTATGCCAGTTAAGCTTTTTGTTCTGGGAGTGGGTGCTCATCTACTGACCCCACTGGCAATAGCATGATGTTCTTACCTGTGGCTTACCTGTTGCTGCATCTGTGGAGTATTGTCTTGATGGTCGAGCAGTGTGGAAGGGCCCAGCCCACAATGAGTGGTGCCACCCTGGGCAGGTGGTTGTGTATGGTATAAGAAGGCAGGCTGGGCATGAGCCAGGAAAGCAAGCCAGTGAACAGCATTCCTCCATGGCCTGTGCTTCAGCTCCTGCCTCCAGGTTCCTGCCCTGAGTTCTTGCCTAGGGCTCCATGAGTGATGAACTATGACCCAGGAGATGTAAGCTGAATAAACCCTTTCCTCCCCAAGTTGGTGTCGGTCAGAGTGTTTTGTCACAGCAATGGAAGACAAACTAGGGCACCAGGGATTCCCACCATGGCCCATGCACACATTGAATTTGTTAGGAGTGTATAGTTCAGCAAACTTCTTAGTCAAGTAGCTTGAAACCTGATCACTGACAGCTTTGGGAATCATGTTTGGCACCACCCTGATGGTGAACTTGCCAACCTCCTTTCTGGGAATCATGGGCTTGGCCTCTGACTTGGTGAAGGCCCCTTGAATGCCATGGATGAAGTGGGATGCTGTGCTGGGTAGGTTTAATGTTAACTTGACACACCTGGGTTGAGGGAGCTTCTATCAGATTGGCCTGTGGCCATGACTGTGGGGTATTTTCTTGATTGTTGAGTGATGTGGGAGGCCTCAGGCCACTGAGCAGGTTGTTGTGTATTGTATCAGAAATAGGTTGGAAAAAAAAAGAAACAGGTTGAGCATAGGCCAGGGGAGCAAGCTAGTACGCAGTGTTCCTCCATGGCCTGTACTTCAGCTCTTGCCTCCAGGTTCCTGCTTGAGTTTATCTTGGGCTCCCTGAGTGATGAACTGTGGCCTGGGAGATGTGAGCTGAATAAACCCTTTCCTCCCCAAGTTGGTGTTGGTCAGTGTTCTGTCACAGCAATTAAATGCACACTAGAACAAACAGGTACCAAAAATGGTGTATCAGGATGTCTTTCTTGCAGCTGTACTGGAGGGTCTTGGGCTGTACATCCCTGGCAAACTCCTCCATATGAAAATCAATGTGGTCACACAGCTCACATTCCTCATTGGTCACTGGGGCCACAGCCCTATTAATGCTTTGGATGATTTTTCCCTTCTTGTCTATCAATCAGACAGCTCACCAGTGCAATGAAATCCTTATGTCTTCATGTAGTGATCGCCATATACACTCCAGAATGGAAATCTTTGTTCCTGCATTCCACCTCAGTGAAAAAGTAACAAATGCCTGGAGGCTTTATGTGATGCAGGCCTTATTCTTCACCAGCTTGTAATTGTCCAGAATGTTGACATAGTCCACATCTTTAAAGAATATGTCCGAGTAAAAATGAACTCATCCAGGCCTTTGGAACCATAGTCCTCCATGCCTTCCAGGCAGAATCACACCTTGACAGGAATTCCTGGTCAGTGTTCTGATAGGCCTCGTGGGCATTCATCTAGTTGGTCGCTGGCCCTTTATCATGTATTGAGCCTCTCCCATACAACCTGCCATCCTGCTCCACCAAGATGAAGTGCTTGCTGGTCTAGCCATCTTCCAGGGCTGCAGGCTGCCTGTCGAGTTGCCCATAAACACACACTGTTGTTTTCTGGGAATCACTGTCCAGGTTACCCAGCAGAATTGGAGGGAGTTTTTGCTTCCTGAAGTCCATCAGCTCTACAGAAACCCCCAGCCACTGGACCTTGGCCCAAATCATATCCATCATCATTCTGATCTCCCCTCTCTTCTCTGTCAGGCAACAAACACGCTCTGGATGGCTACCCATTCCATGAGTTTCTTGACATAGAGGGTCTGGTTTTTCTCAATGAACTGGCAGACAGTGGTGAAGACTGATGTCTTTCTGGCTGACTGTGGACCTTGGAAACTTGCCCCAGGTCTCCACCACATGTCCCTGAAATGTCCCACTAGCCAATGCAGGACGTTCTCTGCATTTCATCTTTTGAGAACTCTCTAGTTTCTTCCCTTAATTTTTAAATTTTTTGGTCTTTATGAGACAGGATCTCCTTATAACTCCAGCTGTTCTGGAACTCATTATGTAAACCAGGCTGGCCTTGAACTCATAGAAATCCACCTGCCTCTGACTCCCAAGTGCTGGGATTAAAGGTTTGTGCCACCATACCTGGAAATTTTTAATTTTTTTATGGTCAGGTTTTTTAGTGGGTTTTTTTTTGTATATTCTAGATACTAATCCTCTATTACATGCATACCCAATATTTTTATTCTCTAAGCTGTTTCTTTACTCAAAGGATGTCCTTTCCTATACAGAAGATTTTCTTTTCAAGAAATATCATTGGTATATTGTTGGTATCCTGTTCTTCCTTCCAGAGAGCACACACCAATCTTTTTCTGGGGATGGAGAGAGATATAACTTAGTTTCATAGAATGAGAAGGGAGAGCCTTTTTTATCTCAGTACATTTGACTTTTTCTTCTTATTTTATCTGTGTCATGTCCTTAAAAGAAACTAGAAGAACAAATCTTCAATATTTCTTTGCAGAATCTGTGGCATGAGGTTTCTCCTGAGATTTAATGCTTTGGATGATTTTTCCCTTCTTGTCTATCAATCAGACAGCTCACCAGTGCAATGAAATACTTATGTCTTCATGTAGTGATCCACCATATACACTCCAGAATGGAAATCTTTCTTCCTGCATTCCACCTCAGTGAAAAAGTAACAAATGCCCTGGAGGCTTTATGTGATGCAGGCCAACAAGTTGGCCTGCATCACATAAAGCCTCCAGGGCATTGAGAACCAAATTCTCAAATTTGATA
This sequence comes from Rhizomys pruinosus, assembly GCA_009823505.1. Taxonomy (NCBI): domain Eukaryota; kingdom Metazoa; phylum Chordata; class Mammalia; order Rodentia; family Spalacidae; genus Rhizomys; species Rhizomys pruinosus. The sequence continues at coordinate 815,643 of VZQC01015136.1, forward strand.
CATCAGGAACTGGTTGTTCATTTACTTGCTAGATTCTACAATCTGTTTGTTCTTTTCTGCTATGTCTGGCCTTGTGAATATATAACTATTTAAAAATATTGCCTCACTCCTGTTTCTTTGAAGAATTGTCTTATCTTTGAGAACTTCATACAATGCATTTTCATCATTTTCTCCCCTCCCTAAACTTCTCTTGGTTCTGCCTCCACCTTCTTGCCCACCTAACTTTCTGATATTTTTCTTCTCCATCCACTCCAATATGTGTTTCTTAAATACTTATTTTCCCTCAATATATATTTTATTTTGTGTGTTTCATACAATTATATCATATTTAGACCCCAACCCCCCTACCAGAATTCTTGCATTCTGTCATATGTGTTAAAACCTATGGAGTCAAGTTTTGTACCTAGATGTCCCTTGGTGCAATACACTTGCAGGAGAAACCTGTCCTGGATTGTGGTTGACCTACCAGGGATCATAACTTTGAAGAAAAGTGACTCTTCCTTACTCAGCAGCTTTAAAATGCCAATAGCTCCTCAAATCAGCCTGGCACTTTGTGTCTACCATCCTTCCTTATCTGGCTTGAGGTTGAATGGCTCTTGCACACACTGTCCTAATTGCTGTAAATTCATATGTGCACATGCCCTGTTGTAGTAGTGATGTATCACGCATTTTTCTAGCCTTCCATGGGGTGTTCTCTCTGGACCAGGGTTTGCAGTTTCTGTGGGACTGTAAGCCCTGGGGTCGCCTGGGCCCCAGCTGGCTAAGAACCCAGGTCTAAGCCCTGGTAGAGAGGAGGAGGGAGATAGGAAGTGATGCCCAGTGAAACAAAGAGAAAGAGAGAGAGAGAGAGAGAGAGAGAGAGAGAGAGAGAGAGAGAGAATAAAGAAGAGATGGACTCAGAGACGAGACTGGGAGCAATTCCCTTATGGAATAACTCAGTTTATTGCTGTTTTTATACAAGATGTTGTGGGGGTTGGGGAATACAGGACTTCACACCATATACTTCAGATCACTACAGGAATGTGACAATGCTTTGCCCAAAGCATCAAAGGCCATTGGTGCCAGGCAGGTTTTCAAAGGGCAGCAGGAGATCAGCAGGAGTCCAGGCTGGAGGTTGCTTGCTGACTCCCTAACTGCTTCTGCCAAACAGAATCCCTACACCCTGTTGTCTAGTAAATGACTTTCTTGTACTCATCCACCACCCCTGGCTCTTACAACCTTTCTAGTCCCTCTTTTCCAGAGATCTGTAAACCTCCTTTTCAGTAGACAGTAATTAATGCAGAGACTTCAGTCTTATTTTAATGAAATGTTTTGAATAAGTAAGTAGGAACTAGATGTAGTCCTTCTACCTTCTATAAATGGTTTGATTCTTTTATTTTCAGAGATTTTTGTTTGCATGTTTTCAGTTCCTTTAAACTTGTTAAGATTTGTTTCAGGGTCCAGAGAATGGTCTATCTTGGCATGTATTTGAATAAAAATTGTTCTATAAATGCCAATCAGATAAAGTGGGTTGCCAGTGTTGTTGAGGTCATGTATATCCTTATAATTTTCTTTTCATTTTCTGTAAATGGAAGTTTAACTTTTATTGTTGTAATTATTTTGTCTACATTTTAAAGCATTTTGGAGCAGTGCTATTTTAAGTGATTTTGGCTTTCTAATAAAAGCTTTTAAGGCAATGATATTTCCTCTGAGTATCATTTGGCCGGCAATGTAATGTTTCATACCTACTACTCTGTCAGTCACTGCAAAAGAATTTTAGATATAGTTTTTTATTGCATTTGAGCACAAGATTTTTTAAAATTTAAATTTTCTAATGGAACTGACAATAAAATGGATCTTTGGGCTGCACCAAATCTATACATGTGCCAAAATTCATAGAAATATACTTTTAATCTTTAGAAATTTTTGTGGTGACTCCATGGTCTTGTATATACTAGACAAGGGAGAGTCAGTTTTCTTTAAGGGTGTGACCCTGGTAGGTCAACTATGATACAGGGGATAGACTGACACCCAAGTGAATGAGGGCAGCACAAATTGAACTCAGTGGGTTTTTTAAAAGAGGACATAGGGGCTGAAGAGATGGCTCAGCAGTTAAGAGCGCTGACTGCTCTTGAAGAGGACCCAGGTTTGATTCCCAGCACCCACATGGTGGCTGAGAACCGTCTCTAACTCCAGTTCCAGGGGAATCCAACGCCCTCTTCTGACCTCTGTGGCACTGCATGACATGGGTGCACCAACCTACATGCAGACAGTACACTTATACACACACAAAAAAAATAAATAAATAAAACAAAATAGAAAGGAAGGAGAGAAGGAGGGAAGGAAGAAAAGAAAAGAAGGAAGAAAGGAAGAAAAGAAGAAAGGAAGGAAAAGAAAATAAAAACAAATAAAAGAGGACATGAAGTTGCTTGGTAAGCTGGATAGCTTTTGTTGTCAACTTGACACACCTGGGTAGTGAGAACCTCAACCGAAGAATTGTCTTCATTGGATTGGCCTGTGGCCATGTCTGTGAGGCATTTTCTTGATTGTTGAGTGATGTGAGAGTGCCCAGCCCATTGCGGACAGTGCTACTCCTGGGCAGGTGGTCCTGTGTTGTATAAGAAAGCAGGCTGAGCATGGGCTAGAGGAGCAAGCAGGTAGCATATCTCCATGGTCTGTGCTCCAGGTTCCTGCCCTGAGCTCCTACCCTGTTTCCCCTCAATGATAAAGTGTAAGCTGTAAGGTGAAACAAACCCTTTCCTCTACAAGCTGGTTTTGGCTAGTGTTTTCATCACAGCAATTGAATGGACAGGCACTAACTTAAAGCGAAAGGATGGAAAAGAATATTCCAAGCCAATGGTACCAAAAAACAAGCAGGAGTTGCTATTCTAGTATCAGACAAAATAGATGTCAAAATAAACCTAATCAGAAGAGACAAAGAGGGCCATTACATCCTTATCAAAAGGAACAACCCTGAAGATTTCACAATCATAAATATATATGCACCAATCTCTGGTGCACTGAACTTTATAAACACAATCCTGCAAGATGTTAAGGCACAGATTAATCCCAGCATACTAATAGTGGAGGACTTCAATACCCCACTGAGCAGTTTGGATAGGTCAACTGGACAGAGAATAAAGAGGGAGACATCTAAACTGAACAATACAATACTCCAAATGGATCTCACAGACATCTACCAAATATTCTACCCAAACACCAGAGAGTATACTTTCTACTCAGCACTCCACAGAACATTTTCTAAAATCGACCACATACTGGGACACAGAAAAAAACCTCAACAAATACAAAAGGATTGAAATAATTTAATGCATTCTATCAGATCACAGTGCAATAAAGCTCAATATCAACACCAGAATTAGCCCTACTATCTACAAGAACATATGGAGACTAAACAACACACTCCTGAATAATGAATGGGTCAAGGAAGAGATAAAGAAAGAAATAGAAGCATTCCTGGAACTAAACAAAAATGACAACACACCACAACAAAACCTATGAGATACTTTAAAAGCAGTCCTAAGAGGGAAGTTTATAGCCCTGGGCGTCTACATAAAAAACAAACAAACAAACAAACAAAAAACAGAAAGAGCACAAATAAATGATCTAACACTGCAGCTAAAAACACTTGAAAAGTGGCAACAAATAACCCTAAACCCAAAACACAGGAAGAAATAACAAAAATCAGGTCAGAAAACAATGAAATAGAAACGAAGAAAACAATACAAAGAATCAATGAATCCAGAAGTTGGTAAACTAAAATAGACAGACCTCTACCCCAGTTAACCAAAAGAAAGAAAGAGCAACTCCAAATCAATAGACTTCATGATGAAAGGGGAAACATCACAACAGACAACACAAAGATTAAGACAATTATACAGGAATACTTCAAAAACCTATACTCTACTAAATTTGAAAAGCTAAGAGAAATAGATGAATATCTGAAATCCTAGGAATCAGCAAAGCTTCCCAAGAAGAGATTGATAGCATAAACAAACCCATGATATTTGCAGAAATTGAAAATGTAATAAAAACCTCACAACTAAAAAAAGCCCAGGCTTTGTGGCATAATTCTATAAAACATTTAAGGACTTACAATCATTACTACTCAAACTGTTCAGAAGGATACAAACAGAGGGAAGTCTCCCAAATTCCTTCCATGAAGCCAACATCACTCTAATACCAAAACCAGGCAAAGATAAACCAATAAAGAAAACTATAGACCCATCTCATTAATGAACATAGACACAGAAATTCTCAACAAAATACTTGCAAACCGCATACAGACCCACATAAAAAAGATCATTTATCATGACCAAGTTGGATTCATACCAGAGATGCAGGGATGGTTCAACATACGTAAATCAATAAATATCATAAGACACATAAACGGAATGAAGGGCAAAAACCACATGATAATCTCAATTGATGCAGAAAAAGCCTTCAACAAAATCCAGTATCCCTTCATGCTTAAAGTCCTAAAGGGAATTAGACTGGAGGGAACACTTCTGGAAATAATCAAAGCCATATACAACAAACCCACAACCAACATCATCCTAAGTGGAGAAAAATTAGAAGCATTCCCCTTAAAGGCAAGAACATGACAAGGCTGTTCCCTATCACCACTCCTCTTCAATATAGTGCTTGAAATTCTTGCTAGGGCAATAAGACAAGAAAGGGAATTTAAGGGAACACTAATTGGAAAAGAGGAAGTCAAGCTATCCCCTTTTGCAGATGATATGATAGTTTACCTAAGGGATGCTAAAAACTCCACCAGAAAACTCCTACAAGCTCTTAAGAGTTTCAGTAAAGTGGCAGGATACAAAATTAGCCTAAAAATCAGCAGCCTTTCTTTACACCAACCACAAGCAACTGAAGAAGGAATAAAAGGACATCTTCCCACTCACAATAGCCTCAAAAACAAAAAAATTCCTAGGACCAAAGCTAACCAAAGACACCAAAGATCTATCTCTACAACAGTAGTCATGGAATCTGAGCCTTTGCACCCTGAGAGTCAAAAAGTGCCCATTGGTAATGGTGTAGCTTCAGTTTCAGGAGAAACCCCAGCCTATTGGAGATTTCAAGACCATGTGTTGATCATCAAGGGCAACAGCAGGTGTGGAGTGAAGCCAGTCTGAGTTTACAAGACAAAAGATATGTGTGCAGTGGACAGCAGAGCCAGAGAATGGAAGCTGCCCAAGCCCTTTGGAGCCCAGAAGATCATGAGTGAATCCCGGATGTCCAACTTGAGCTACTTTGCTGGACTTTGATTTCGCTTAAGTGTGTTTAATTCTCTTTTGAAATGAGACAGTATTAAACATATTTTAGATTTTACAGGAGCCCACTTAGGAGGCCTTTTAAAGAGACTATGAACATTAAAGGTTTGAACTTTTAAGGACTGTGGAACTTTCAAAGATATGGTGTAATGTTAACATGACATTCTGGGGATAATAAATGGAAAGGTTGTGGTTTAATAGTGATGTATTTGTGAGCCCAGTTGACAAGGGTCAGTCGTACTGGACAGCCTCCGTTGTCAACTTGACACACCTAGATAGAGGGAACCTCAGTTCAGGAATTTTCTCCATGGGATTGGCTCATGGCCATGTCTGTGGGGCATTTTCTTGATTGTTGAGTGATGTGGGAGGGCCCAGCTCTGGGCAAGGTGGTGCTGTATGGTATAAGAAAGCAGGCTGAGCATGGGCCAGGCAAGCAAGCCATTACACAGCTGTTGTCCATGTTCTGTGCTCCAGATTCTTGCCCTGAGTTCTTGACTTCCCTTGATAATGAACTCTGCTTGTAATCCAAATAAACTCTTTCCTCCTCGAGTTGGTTGTAGTCAGTGTTTTTATCACAGCAATAGAAAGAAACTAGGACAGGTTGGCAGACGGGGGTGGATCTGGGAGGACTTGGGAGAATGAGTGAATCAGATAAAAATACATTGCATGAAACTCTTAATAATAAAATATTGAAAAACTTTATTTCCCTTTGGTAACACTCTTTCAGTATATGGCATAAAATATAGGCAGTGTTGTGAGTTGGATAAGCCTATATTCAGAGTAGGAAAAATGAATGATAGATGTGAAGCCAAGAATGAGATCCAGAAAAATAATTGGAGAAAGTTCAGACATATCACAAGACTTAAGCAGATACATAACTTAGTAGAAAAGTTTCAAAGATCAATAATGTCTTTTTCCCTCCATTTATTTGTAGAGGCCAAGTAATAACACCCTTGGGTGGATGGTAAAACTGTTGACTTCAGAAAGAAATTATAGCCACTATCACCCTAAGGACTAACCTAATGTCTAGATCTCATACAAACAAACTGAAAGCTGCATTGAATTCCTTATTGTGTAAGTAACAGGAAAACATTTTCCCTGACTACATTAGATTTGGCACTTGAAAGAAATTGGCTACTGATTAATGCATGAATGCTTGCTTATACATCTGCTGTTTATATATTATATATTATTCCAAATTATATAATTTGCTTTCATTCTGGTGTTCAAAAATACATAGGTTGAAGGGCAGGCATTGTGGCACAGGCCTATAATCCCAGTACTTAGGAAACTGAAGTCGGAGACTGTCTCAAAAATATGTATGTTTCCTTAGCAGTTAAGAACACTGACTCTTCTGGCAGAGGTCCTGTGTTTGGTTCCCAGCATTCACATGGAAGCTAACAACCATCTGTAATTCCAGTTTTGTGGAATCTAAAACCCTCTTCTGACTCTGTAGGCATTGCATGACACAAGTGCACTTACATACATACAGGCAATACACTCATTCTCATAAAATAAACTATCATATATAAAAATTTATATATCTGTATGTACACAGATGCATAGGGTATACTTTTCTTCAGTTTAGATAAACTACAGCTTTCAAGAATGAACCTGTTAGGGGCTGAGTTGTTTGCTCTTCTAAAGGTGGATTGAAGCCCTAACTTTCAGTACCTCAGAATATAGTCTTATTTAGAAATAGGATCATTGAAAATTCAATCAGTCAATATGATGTTATAATACAGTTTGGATATTTAATCCAATATAAAAAAGAGACCTGAGCTGAGACATAAGAGTGGAGAATGATTCTATGACAATGCAGGCAGAGGTTGAAGTGCTGCACATTACAGTCAAGGATAACCAAGGACTGATAGTTACCACAAGAAGCTAAGAGGAGGCAAGGAAATATTCTCTCCAGAGGCTCAGTGAAATGGCCCCACAGATACTTTGATTTCAGAGTTAGAACTTCAACACCATGAAATAATAAATCTCTGTTATTTTAAATAAGTTTTTCATACCACATTATAACAACTCTTGGAAACATAGAACCTATTATTTTTGCCAGAGGGTTATGACCAAAGAATCCTAGCCAAATGGGCCAGCTTAGCCTAAGTGAAGCAGAAAATAGTCTTTTCAGTGTCAAAGTGCTAATGTGACTACCAAGTCAAAATTGTGGTAAATGATGAAGGGGTGTCAAGTTGGAGCACAACCACTACCTCTCCCCTAACAAATTACTATTTTTTCCACTTATTTGCTCCATTTATAAATAAGGATAGCAGAGAAAATTGAATCAAACAGCAGTGATTCTCTATTATTCACCATATATTCTACAATGGTGAATAATAATAAAGGCATGACATTTATCGTATTGAAACATTTAATATTAAGTTTTAAAATTTGTTTATGCATATAAGTGTTATACCTGCATGTATCTAAGTGAACCTGTGTGTTACAGTGCTGGTTGAGGACAGAAAAAGGCATTGGATCCCCTGGAACTGGAGTTATGTATGGATGGTTGTTAGCCAACATGTGGGTGCTGGCTTTTGAACCTGGGTATTCTGCAAGAAAAGCCAGTGCTCTTAATTGCTGAGTCATCTCTCCAGCCCCAATTGAACTCATTTAAAATTGTTATTTTTCTATTTTGGGGTAAAATTTGGTTAAATACTGTGAATTAAAAAGTGGAACTACACAGATTTAAAAAACTAGAACAGAGCTTATTATAAACTTTGAATATGAATAACAGCAACTTAAAGGATGGGAATGATTCAGGAAGACTCTGGAAAGTGATGGTATGGGGTAGATAGTAGAGGGGACAATTTCAGTGGAAGTGTAAGTTGAAATGTGGAGTTCTTCAGGAGGAAAAATTGTAAACATGTATCTTGATAACTCGTAAAGAATTATTAATGCCTCATTAAGTTGATTCAGTCCATTTTTTTCTTTTTCTTTTTTTTTTTTTTTTGAGACAGGGTCTCCCTGTAGCTCTGGGTAATGGACTGCCAGAGATTGACTGGATGGGCAGAACTGATATGAAATTCATGATTTACAAAAATTACCCAGCATGCATTTCTTTAACAAATATTTATTGGGCCATTTTTTTGTACAAGAAGATTTGAGAGTTACAGGATTGTAAGACAGGAAATGAACAGAAAGGATATTATTGCAGTTTAAGTCTATTATATGTGTTTGAACTGACCTGGCACGGGTGGAAAGAGAAAAGTAAAGTGATTCAGAAGATATGAAGAAAGTTGGTAATATTTTTCATTGTAGGGAAGGAAATGAGATCAAACATAACTCTAAGCTTTTGCATTTAAATGAATGTAAGAATGGCATTCATAATAAAACTGGACTAGGCAAGAGCAGGCTCAGGGCTTGAAGTGATAATTTTTTATTATGCTGGGTGTGAAATAATGATAAGACATCTTTTTTTTTTTTGTCTTTTCGAGACAGGGTCTCCCTGTAGTCCCAGCTGTCCTGGAACTCACTCTGTAGACCAGGCTGGCCTTGAACTCACAAAGATCCACCTGCCTCTGCCTCCCCAGTGCTAGGATTAAAGGCGTGCGCCACCACTCCCGGCTTAATAATGATAAGACATCTTAATTGAACTGTACAACATAGGACAGAGAATAAGTGCTATAGTTGGAGTATGCTTTCCTTCCTTCAGTATTCACACTGAAATTTGTTTTCTGCCATTGTGTTGGGAAGTTTATGAGTAGTGTAGTACATTAAAATATTCTGATCTCCTTTCGTGAGTGAGCCTTAATTCTTGAGAGAATGAGTGAGCACTTGCTGTCACAGGACTGCGTTAGTTACCGTGTGAGTGCATGGTATACGGCAATGGTGCCCCTTATGTCTCTGAGGCCTGTCTTGTCCTTCCACTATTCCATGATATTATGATTTATCATAAGGACCTCACCAGATGTGCTCTCCATCCCCAAGCTGGGACTTCCCTACATCCAAAGCTGTTAGACAAAATAAAACTCTCTTTTATAAATTACTAGTTCAAGTATTCTGTTATAGCCATGGTAAAAAAACCGAGATAATAAGAGTAATATGTTGTTCTTGATAGGAAGGTGACGGTTGGGGTTATGAATGTGGAACAAATTTCCAACAGAGATATCAGAGAATAGCAGTAAGGTATATATTGCAAAATGATCATGATTAAATTGAAATGAAACTTATTATCCCACTTTTGTACATTCTAATAATAACCCTTCTCTGACAATCCTTTGTAGACTGAAACATCATACTGGATTCCATCTTAGATGAAAGAGTATCTCTACTTCATACCATTATTAAAGTCACACTATGCATTAATTCTTCTGTTATCACATTCTATTTTTAAAGTTTTTTTTTTAATTTTATTTATTTCTGTATGTGTATGAATGTACTGTCTGCATATAGGTTTGTGCACCCGTGTCGTGCAATGCCGCGGAGGTCAGAAGCGGGTTTCGGATTCCCCTGGAACTGGAGTTCTCCTGGAATTGGAGTTTCAGACGGTTCTCGGCCGCCATGTGGGTGCTGGGGATCGAACCCGGGTCCTCTGCAAGAGCGGTCGGCGCTCTTAACCGCTAGGCTATCTCTCCAGCCCCCACATTCTATTTTTAAAGGGCAGAGTGATATACATGGTTTAGTTTTCAGCACCTTTATGTTCTAGAAACTTTGGGCCCCTGAAAAGTGGAAGTATATCTTAGTTAACTTTGTGTTTTGAACATTCAGCACAGCATTCACTACAGGGTAGGTAGTTAATGCATGATTCTCACACAAATGGAATTCAGAAAGATTGCAAAAGCAAAGATGCAAAATGAATTAAAATGCTTAGTAAGACAGTGCAGCTCATTCAAACATCTGAAATTCTGTTTTTATCATTCTGTTGAGTCATAGCTTTTATGAAAACCAGAGGGTTAAGTCTACAAGGAAATTGTGAAAAATGCATCTCCATCTTTTATACATTAGACATTGTCAAACAGCAGCTTTCCTATCTGCTAAACCATAATTGTTAAAATCCGTTGTCAAAATTCCTCTTCAATCTCCAAAATAAAGCATATTAGGCCTGCAATAAAGTTTCCATCAGTTTATACAGTTTTTCTGCTTCTCAGCAGAATTAGAGACCTTTTTTCCTTTGGCACTTAAACTGTGAGGGAGACAAGGATAAATTGGGTCCTTTTACAAGCTTGCAGACTGTCCTGCTCCAGGCAGCAGCAGGAAACATCAGGTAGCCTGATTGAATTCGTTTCCTCCTCACCAGCTGGCATCACATTCCAGATCTTGAAATTCCCAGGGTTCATTTATCATCGCAATTTCTTACTTGACAATGAAAAGAGGAGTTCCAAGCTGATTCTGCATTTAATGTACCATAATGCCAATCTTGATGCATTGTTTTATGGATTATAGCTAAAAGAGCTTATACGGTATTTGACAAAAAGACAATTTTCTACTTGTTTGTGAAGATAGTTAATCATAAGAGTTAGGATCAGGGCAACCTATTTCCTTTTTGGAAGTTAAATATGATTTTTTTTATCAAGTTACAAAGAATTGGAATCATCTAGAATTTAAGACAGCTATTTATTAAACATAGTGGATGATGGTTAATTTATTTGCCTTTTCTCATTGCCATATGTAGGGAACATTTGAAATGATGTGGTACCTCCAGTAATGCTGGGCTTGTTCCAGATTGCTTTGGCTATCTGGGTCCTTTTGTGCTTCCATGTGAATTTTAGGAGATTTTAAAATATTTCCTATTTCTTTGAAAAATGTTCTTTTTATTCAATTTACAATGAACTTCTCTTGGATGAATTCCATAGACTTTAAAGTTTGGGGCTTGGGAAATTTAGAGGTTGAATACCTGCTTACCATACAGAAGGACCCGAGTTTGGACTTTAAAATCACAAAAAGTTGTCATACCTTTGAAATTTCTAACATGTCTTCTTTGCCATTGGATAGAGAGAACTCCTGTCCATACCTGTTATAGCAGTCACTTAACAATATACTAAGACAATCATCCGTGGCTTGAATGTGCCACTGAAATTAAGTTTCATTTGCCTGTTAATTCTAGAGATAAAAATTTTATATTAAAATTAATAAGAAATAAAGACACCCCAGTTGACACACCCAACATCCCTTTTCAGCATGGAAGAAGTCAGAACATCCAGATTCCCTTCTGGCGATTGGGGTGACCCTTTTCAGAGGGTAATATAACTAAAAAAAAGAGTTAGAAATTGATTAGGCAGTTTTGGGATAAGACTCCCCCGAAATTAACCAGACTCTCAGCTGAGAACTCAAGGTCTTCTGGAATAGTCAGTAAACACATACCCTTCTGGTAGCCCTGAAAGAGCAGGAAAAGAAGAAAGAAAAGAAAGAGAGAAGAAAAAAGAAAGAAAAGTACATACCAAACCCTGCAGATTGATTCTTTATTTCACCAGAATAAGAAATGGAAATTCCTCCACCCTTTTTTTGTTCTTATTGCTTTGTTTTATTGTCATTTTGTATTGTTTCTGTTTTCCTGTGAAAAGAGAACAATACAAAAAAAGAAAGACCTTTCTCTCCACTGTTTACATCACTATATTTAATGTGCATTCTACTGGGGTACTAACCACAGTCATTTAGGATTCACAAGGAAGTAATATATAATCTCCCAATAGGATTCCCACAGCTTTCATTTGTTTTAACACCTAAAGGATGGTAGGAGAGACTGTTGATATATATTGAATGTGGATTTTCCCCACCCAAGATACTAATGTTGTGCCTTGATTCTTCAATGTGAAAAGGATGAGAAGCGAGGCCGCATGTGATGTTTTAAAGTAATTGGGGCAGAACCCTTGTGAATGGATTGATGTCTTTTCTGTAGGAGTGGATTAAATCTTATAGGAAGTAATTCTCCCTTTCTCCTTTTCACTTTCTGTTATGAGGCAGAAGGAGACCTTCTCCAGCAAGTAGATGCTGGTGTCAGGCATTGTGTTATTTCAACAATAACAATAACAAAGCACTAACACAGTTGGCAGTGTTTCTCAGCAGAATATTCAGGATAAGTGTCAGTAATATGTAGGTTATTAATATGATGGCATGATAGTGAATACAGAATGAGCAAAGGTCAATTAGTATCACATCATGGGTTGCAATAAGTAACTCTGGGAAATGAAATACCATATTGATTTACAATACACCCAACATAGCTCAACATGGCCAACATGTATAGTGAAACTTCCATTTTAGTGGCTGAGTCTTGCAAGTGGTATGATGCAGGCATTATTTACACTTTTTTTGTAATACTACCTCTTGTGGCTAATCTTCCCTGTCAAATTGACTGGATTTGAAATACTCTAGGGGGCACACCCATGGGCATGTCTATGAGCCGATGATTATCTAAATTAGGCTAATTAAGGCGGGGGAACCTTCATGAATGCTAGCAGCATCATTCCATTGGCTATGTTGCTAGGTTAAACACATAGGAGAAAGTAAGCTGAGCACTAGTATTCATCGCTCTCCATTCCCTGACTGTAGATGCAATTTGATGACCTGCCTCATGCTCTTGCCACTATACTTTTCTAGCCATGTTAGAAGATACTCTTTTTATTTTTTAAGAAGATGCTCTTAAACTGTGAGTGGAAATAAACTTTTTTTCCTTTAAGGTGCATCCTATCAGGTCTTTGGTCACATAAATGAGAAAAGCAACTGATTTTCATTATACAGCTAATATTGCCAGCCAGCTCTTTATTTCTTCAGGCTTCTCCCTTCTCCTCCCCTATAATAATAGTCTTGAGATTCATGACTATCCACCATATCACTCAATTATCAGCAGACTGTGAACATCGGAATAAAAGTTAAAATAACAAACATGGATTGGAAGAGGCTAGGTTTGCTCACTAAGTGACTTGCTCTGGTGTATAAACTCCTGGTCTTCAGTTGACATTTAGGGTGATTGTGACATTACATGCCATAGGTACGTGGTGTATGTTAGAAATAGTGGAAACTTAATTTAAAATCTGAGAATGTTAATTGTTTGCAGGAGTTTGTACATCTTCAGTGCCTAAAAGAATAGAAAAGACATTCCCCCCAGCACTCTTGTGATCACCACAGATGCCAGGATGTCATTTCACTCCAGCAGAAACCAAAGGCTTTGTATCCTCTGTTTCAGTAGTTTATTTTTACTTCACTTTATATTTCCCAGATATGTGCACATATACATGTCCTTTAATCTCTTTGAGTACCAGAAGATTTTTAAATTTTATTATTGTTATTATTTTCAGCATTTTTGCATTTCATATAATGGTTCCTAATCGAATTTAGCACCCCACGTACTCTAACCCCCTCATCAGACCTCATGCATTACATCATCCAAGTTAAGTCCTATCCAGTCAAGCTTTTGAATCCAGATATTTTTAAACTAGTATACAATAGCATGTTCATACATGTGAATATATATATATATATATATATACATATGACATATTATATTTTGATCTCACTCATTCTCCTTCCCCACTGTCATCTTTGTCCTTCCTGCTCACCTCTTACTGGTCCTCTTCCTCCTCACAAATAGCCCCTCCCATATGCTGTCATACTGCTTGTAATCCATCAATCCATTACTCTCTTTTATTCCTCTCTCTCCTTCACTTAGGGTGTCTTCCTAAGTTCTTTCATGATTCTCTCTCTCTCTCTCTCTCTCTCTCTCTCTCTCTCTTTCTCTCTCTCAGACACACATCACACATACTTTAGTACAATATAAATCTAGATTTCTCACTTGAGAGAAATAATGCAGTATTGGTCTTTTTTTATTTATTTATTTTTTGGTCTTTTTGAGACAGGGTCTCCCTGTAGCCCCAGCTGTCCTGGAACTCACTCTGTAGACCAGGCTGGCCTTGAACTCACACAGATCCGCCTGCCTCTGCCTCCTGAGTGCTAGGATTAAAGGCGTGCACCACCACACCCAGCTAGTATTGGTCTTTTGAGTTTGTATTATTTCACTTAATATCATGATCTCCAATTGCATCCATTTTCCTAGAAATGTCCTGAAATTCAGGACATATCCTGAAAATAAGTATTATTTCATTTTTAATTTATGGCTAAATAAAATTCCATTGTGTATATGTATCACATTTTCTTTATCTATCTGTTAATAGACACCTAGACTACAGAACCAGATGAATCTCATTTGGTTTCTTGGTCCTAGTACTTATTAGCTTTCTGACTTTGGGTGAGTTTTTGGATCTTTCTTAATCGCATTTATTCATCTAATTATACCATCTGCATATAACCATGTGAAGATTTAATAATAAAGAAAATACAGGAAAAGAGTGCATGTGATAAATTACATGCTCAACCAACACTGATTTATTTCTTTTTATTCTTCATTTTCTTTTTTAAAATTTTTTATTGATGATTTGTGCATTTCATACATCATCCTTCAGTCCAATTTACACAAATTCCCCTCTCCCTGCACCCCCCGTCCCACCCCAGTTCACGCCTTCTGCTATACATGTCTTGCATCTTTCTCTCAGTCTTTCCAAAGTTTTTCACTGAAGAGGCTTGTTGTTTTGAGCAGAATTTAACTGTATCAATCATTTCTTTGACCCAGTCTTTATGTTGCTGTTGTTCCCTCTCTTTTGTATTGCTCCCAAATATGCCTATATAACTATCACATATGTATCAAAATTATGACCTCTGGGAATAAAGTGTATGTTAATTCCAAAATATGTTTAAGGATTCACATTTTCCTCTTTAATTTGATATTACTCTAAGATATGATTACATACCTTCCACCTATATACAGTAATTACAGAGTCTGAAAATAAGTGGTAGGTCAATTCTAGAGCCCGTTAAGAGTTTCATATTATGACAGTATAGTTGCTTTCAGATAAAAAGAAATATAACAATAATATTGTTCAGCTTGCCTTTCAACTGGGGATTTGGTGTTAGCATCCACAAATGAGGGTAACTATTTTTGAAAATCACATTTTCCCCTTTAATTTTATATTACCCTAACATATGCATACACACCCTCCCCTTATATACCACAATTGCAAAGTCTGAAGATAAGTGGTAGGTGAATTCTAGATCCCATTAAGGTATTCACATTGTAATGGTACAGTTGCTTTCAGGTAAAAGAAAATATTGCTCAGTTTGCCTTACTACTAGGTATTTGATGCTAGCATCCACAGATGAGGGATATCATTCCTCATTTGTTTTTCTGGGACTGTGTTACTTCACTTAGTATAATGTCTTCTAGTTCCATCCATTTACCTGCAAAGTTCATGATGTCATCTTTCTTTACTGCTGCATAAAACTGTATTGTGTAGATGTACCATATTTTCTCTATCCACTCATTGGTTGAGGGGCATTTGGGTTGGTTCCAGCTCTTCACTATTGTGAAGAAAGCTGCGATAAACATAGATGTGCATGTATCTTTGTGGTAGGATGAGTCTTGTGGGTATATGCCTAAGAGTGGTTTGACTGGGTCAAGTGGTAGACTTCATTTTGCATCTTTTAAGGGTTCTCCACACTGCTTTTCATAGTGGTTCCACAAGTTTACATTCTCATCAGCAGTGGAATGAGTGTTCCCCTTTCCCAGATCTTCTCCAGAATTTGGTGTCTTTTGTTTTTCATGATCTTAGCCAGTCTTATTGGAGTGAGAAGATATTTTAAAGTTTTAATTTGCATTTCTTTAATTATTAATGATGTGGAACACTTTTTAAGATGTTTATCAGCCATCTTTATTTTGTCACTTGTGAAGTCTCTGTTCAGCTTTTTATTCCATCTCTTGAGAGGTCATTTGTTTTCTTACATCTTTGATTTTTTTAGTAGTTTATATATTCTGGATGTTAATGCTCTGTCAGATGTACCACTGGTGAAAGTTTTCTCTTCATTTTATTGATTGTTTCTTTTGCTGTACAGAAGCTTTTGAGTTGAATTAGATCCCACTTGTCTTTCATTGACCTTATTTTCTACACAGCTGCTGTTTGATTTAGAAAGTCTTTTCCTACACATATGTCTTGAAGGTTGCTGCCAATATTTTCTTCTTATCACCTTCAGAGTTTCTGGTTTCATGTTGAAGTCGTTGATCCATTTGAGGTTGATTTTTGTACAGGGTGAGAGGTAGGGGTTTAATTTTATTCTTCTACAAATGGTGATCCAGTTTTGCCAGTACCAATTGCTGAAGATGCTGTCTTTCTTCCATTGAGTCTTTTTGGCCCCTTTGTGAAATATGAGGTGGCTGAAATTGTATGTGTTCAAGTTTGGATCTTCAATTTTGTTTCATTGGTCTATGGGTCTGTTTTATGTGAGTACCAGTCTGTTTTTATGACTATAGCCCTGTAATATAGTTTGAAGTCTGGTATAGTGATCCCCCTTGTATTGCTCTTTTCACTCAGGGTCACTTTGGCTATTCAGGGTCTTTTGTTTTTCCATATGAATTTAAGGATTTTTTCCAAGTCTGTGAAGAAACTCTTGTGGATTTTAATTGGGATTGCATTGAATCTATATATTAGTTTGGGTAGAATGTACATTTTTACTCTATTAATTTTTCCAGTCCATGAGCATGAGATGTTTTTCCATCTTCTGATGTCTTCTTTAATCTCCTTCTTTAGGGGTTTACAATTTTTGTTGCAGAGATCTTTGGTGTCTTTTGTTAAGTTTATTCCTAGGTATTTTATTGTTTTGTGGCTATTGTGAGTGAGAAGGTCTTCTTATATTCCTTTTGCAGTTGTTTGTTGTTGGTGTAGAGAAAGGCTATTGATTTTTCTTTTTGTATTCCACCACTTTACTGAAACTCTGAATCATTTCCAGGCGATTTCTGGTGGAGTTTTTAGCATCCCTCAGGTAAACTATCATATCATCTGCAAAGAGAGATAGTTTGACTTCCTCTTTTCCAATTAGTACTCCTTTAATTTCCCTTTCTTGCCTTATTGCCCTGGCAAGCATTTCAAGCACTATATTGAAGAGGATTGGTGATAGGGGACAACTTTGTCATGTTTCTGCCTTTAAGGGGAATGCTTCTAACTTTTCTCCATTTAGGATGATGTTGGCTTTGTTGTTTTTTACTACATTGAAGAATGTTCCCTCCAGTCGAATTCCCTCTAGGACTTTAAGCATGAAGGGATGCAGAATTTTGTTGAAGACTTTTTCTGCATCAATTGAGATGATTGTGTGGTTTTTGTCTTTCAGTCCATTTATGTGTTTTGTGATATTTATTGATTTACGTATGTTGAACCATCCCTGCATCTCTTGTATGAATCCAACTTGGTCATGGTAGATCTTTTTGATGTGTGTCTGTATGCAGTTTGCAAGTATTTTGTTGAGAATTTTTGCATCTATGTTCATTAATGAGATAGGTCTACAGTTTTCTTTTTTGGTTGTATCTTTGCCTGGTTTGGTATTGGAGTGATGCTGGCTTTGTAGAAGGAATTTGGGAGGTTTCCCTCTGTTTGTATCCTTCTGAACAGTTTTAGTAATTATGGGTGAAAGTCCTCTTTACATGTTTTATAGAATTCTGCTGTGAAACCATCTAGGCCTGGGCTTTTTTTAATTGGGAAGTTTACTATTACATTTTCAACTACATTTTCAGCCATAATATATGGGTTTGTTTAAGCTATCAATCTCTTCTTGGTTAAGCTTTGGTGAATTCCAGGATTTCAAATATTCATCCATTTCTCTTTTCAATTTTAGCAGAGTATAGGTTTTTGAAATATTCTCGTATGATCATCTGTATCTTTTCTCTGTCTGTTGCGATGTTTCCCTTTTCATCACAAATGCTATTGCTTTGGAGTTGCCCTTTCTTTCTTTTGGTTAACTGGGCTAAGGGTCTATCTATCTTGTTTATCCTTTCAAAGAATGAGCTTTTGGACTAATTGATTCTTTGTATTGTTTTCTTTGTTTATATTTCACTGATTTCTGCTCTGGTTTTTGTGATTTCTTCCTGTTAGGTTTACTGTTCATTTGTTGTTGTCTCACAAGTGTTTTTAGCTGCAGTCTTAGTTCCTTTATTTGTCCTCTTTCTCCTTTTTTAATGTAGGCACTGAGGTCTATAAACTTCCCTCTTAGGTCTGCTTTTAAAGGATCCCATAGGTTTTGCTGTGTTGTGTTTTCTTTTTTGTTCAGTTCCAGAAATGGTTTTATTTCTTTCTTTATTTCTTCCTTGACCCATTCATTATTCAGGAGTGTGTTGTTTAGTCTCCATGTGTTCTTGTAGATAGTTGAGCTTATTCTTGTGTTGTTATTGAGCTTTATTGCACTGTGGTTTGATAGAATGCATGAAATTATTTCAATGCTTTTGTATTTGTAGAGTTTTTCTCTGTGTCCCAGTATGTGGTCGATTTTGGAGAATGTTCCATGGGGTGCTGAGTAGAAAGTATATTCTCTGGTGTTTGGGTGGAATATTCTTTAGATATCTGTGAGGTCCATTTGATGTATTGTAAATTCCAATTATAGTCATATTGTTAGATAATAGCTGTTTAAAATGTGTACAGCCAGCTGGTAGTTCTTTAGAACAAATATACATGTTCCCCTAAGAGATTCCTGTTAAAAATCAACTGTACTTGAATGGGCCTTAATGACCTTTCAGATCGAAAACTATTTTAGAAAGTAGTATGACGGGTACAACAATAATACTATTGATAAAAGTCGCAGAACAGATTATTGCTGTATGTTTCCCTATAAACACCATCAAACTCTGTTGCAGTTACAAAAAGTATAACCACATTACTATTTCTCTTACTGAATTTCACTGTTTCACATCTCTAATATTTTTACCCAGCAAATAATTCATAGATCTTTTCTGTAAGAATTCCAAGTATTTAATGTGTAGCTTTACATTATATTACCATGTTTTGCCCTTGTTTCCAAGTACACAAACCAATATATTATTTCCCAAAAGTGAAATAAGATGTCCACATTGAAAAAATAAAGCATGGGGCTGGAGAGATGGCCTAGCAGTTAAGAGTGCCGACTGCTCTTGCAGAGGACCCAGGTTCGATCCCCAGCACCCACATGGTGGCTGAGAACCATCTGTAACTCCAGTTCCAGGGGAATCCGACACCCTCTTCTGACCTCCTCAGCATTGCACGACACTGGTGCACCAACCTACATGCAGACAGTACATTCATACACATAAAAAATAAATAAATTTTTTTTAAAAAGTAAATGAAATACTTTAAAAAAAATGAAAAAAGAAACTGTACAAAAAGTTTCAGAGCTAAAAAAGGTTATTCATATGGGACAATGTGATCTCTAGAATCCAAAAGTCCAAAATATTGAAATGAAGTCCATTTACATTATTTTGTTTGCTTTTTAATGCAATACTAACTTTACTGAGGTGAAATCATAATTTTAGTTATTCAGTCGAGGAGAGGACACAAATGGTTTTCTATACAGTTATTAAAGATAGGAGATCAAGCTGAATGTGCCAATGTGACATCATTCAGTCAGACATTTTAGGGGTATATTGAGGAAAGTGAGAGAAGGGATTTCCTTGGTTGGTTTAGATAGCTTGATAGACCAAAAAAAAAAAAAAAAAACCCTGCTACAACAACAAACAGCAAAATTTTTATCCACCTGGGAATGAAGCATCCCGTTTTTTCTTTTCTTTTCTGGCAAAGGAACGCATTTAGGAACATATTTGGATGAGGATTCCTCCATTCTGAAATCACTGGGTTCCAGTGGCCGTCCTGTGGCCCATTTGATTGGTCTCTGGCAACTAGCACTAATTCCTGTAGGTGTAGATGTTTCCTATGGGAACATCTCCTTGAGGATGTCCCTTTCCACTCTTCTTTCCTCAGTTTTCTCTCCCACTTTGGCTCTCGTCAATGGTTTCTTTGGTGTTCTTCTGGGTATGTCTGAGAATTCAGTGATTGGCAGAATAGAAGCTGCGTGCTTGAAATTTCTTGTCAACCTATTGACAACTAAGGATTCGTTGCTTGAAGCCATTATAGTTTCAGCTGTGGGAGTACCCTCTGAAATAAAAATATGAAAGGCTTCATGAATTTGCGTGCCATCCTTGTGTAGGGGCCATGCTAATCTTCTCTGTATTGTTCCAATTTGATATATGTGCTGCCAAGTGAGCACTTATTCTTCATTTTCTTGAAGTGGGATTCTAATTCACCAGCACCAAACTATTTTGAAGATAACTTTAAAGATTAATAAATGTGTATGTTCTATTTCAAAGTTCTAGCATTCCTTTAATCTAAACTTTGTTATTTGTATGCATGCCTGCATGGAAGGTAGGGGTGTGTGTGTGTGTGTGTGTGTGTGTGTGTGTGTGTGTGTATACTAGAAATACAGATGAAATGCAAACTGATGTAGATCCTCTTCTTGTTAATTATCCACAAATTGGCTCTGAACCTATAACTCCTGGTAACCCAATTCTAGATATCTATAGAAGCAGAGATATGGGAGCAGTATCCAAATAATACAGGCAAGGAACAGCCCAGGCAAGTAGGTAATTTTATCTTCTTTTTCAATTATTCTGTCACGTAACATCATATTTATAAAACATTTCTTCACACCAGGTATAAAGCTGAAGGTGAGTGAAGAAGGTATATTTTATTTAAACTTCTTATAAATATCAATGACGAGGAATAGAAAACTGTTCATTGCAGCTCCAGTGTGCCATCTACTGTGAAAATGGAACTCAGAGGAAAAACACACACATTTATGTCAATCATCGGGAAGAGTTTTGAAGCGGAATTATCCAGATAATTGCCCTAATTTTTCATCCTGTCCTGTGATCATTACGTTTCCGCCTTAGACAGCTTTTCCTTTTTTCTTTGTCTTCATTGTTTTGCACTTCCTGACATCGTCTGTGTCAGCTGGCCATGTTATTGACTCTTTTTTTGTGGAGGTCACTTCTGGAGGAGCATCACTTCAGCTTCTGATTGCCCTTACTAGAGAAGAATTTGAATACAAATATATGACAGATGTTATTGTGATGGGAGCAGGGTTTGCTGCTGGAGAGGTGAATCATAATGTGAAAGCTGCATAACTCAATCCCCCAAACACCCACTCCAATTTTGGCTCTTTGACAATGCTGTCTCTTTGAGAAAGAAGAACAGTTTGATCTGAATTCTTATTAGGTTCTGAGCCACCAAATTAGAATCTAATAAGCTCATTTGGAAGGGTTTTGAATTAGCTTAAAACAGACCCATGCTGAGCTCATAGAGAGGCCCTCCTACTCTTGCCAGGCAACCTGTAGTTTGTAGACTTAATTTTCAAAGACTCTTCTCTGTGTCTTTTCTCACCTTACACTTACGCTCTTTTACCCTTTCAAACTGACTACCTGTAGGTATGGCTTACACTTTAGGGAGACCTGTAATAGACCTCATTTGTATTACTTTTAAAAGAAAATCATCAATTTAGATGGGAGGAATAAAAGACATCTGTCTTCAATATGAGAAAAACCTAGCATCTGGATCCTTCCAATTCCGCATCCTCCAGTACGACTAGATAGCTTTGAATAAAAAAATGTGTTGGTGTTTGCTTAAAATATGCCCCACAAGTAATAGCATACAATTATTTTGCTTATAGATGTACACAAATGTTCACATGCTTAGGGAAATAAAAAGAGAGAGTAAGAGAGAGAAGAGAGAGAGAGGGAGGGAGGGAAAGAGAGAGAGGTACCTAGGAGTCAAAGATGGATAGGAGGGGAAGAAATAATGTAGTTGGCATGTTGGATGGCTGAGAAAATAAAGGAAGTGAATGAGAGAAAAGAATGAGTGATTATTAGGTAAAGAAATTGTGCAGATATTTGTTGGGGCCTATTCTACTTAGCCTTATGTGTATGGTTCTACGTATATAATTTGGACCTTTGTGAATTTACTTACAATATAAATTCCTGTGAGTAGAGTTGCATTGACAAAAGGTATTAGTTTGAATTTTGTTACTTATTACAAGATTGAGCATGGTTAATGTTAACAATTTACACTTTCAGGAGAAATGTACTTTTGTTGTTGCTGTTGTTTTTGGTCTTTTTGAGACAGGGTAACTCTGTAGCCCCAGGTGGCCTGGAACTCACTATGTAGACCAGGCTGGCCTTGAACTCACAGAGATCCAACTGCCTTTGCCTCCTGGTGCTGGGATTAAAGGTGTGCATCACCATGCCTGGCTGGAAATTTAAAGACTTTTTACGCCTTGGTTTTCTTGCATCCCATGCTATGGGCCAAAACTCTAATATCAGTCCTAAGGCCATTAGCTTTTAGGAAATTTTTACAGAATTTCAGAAAATTTATCAGTACTTGTCTATGTTTGCGTCACTTGAATATTATCACTCAACATTTGGTGGATATTATAACTTGGAGTTCTCTTTCTTCAGCCCAATGAATATTTTCTTCTTTATTTCTTTGTTAGCCTCTCCACTGCATTCTCTTTGTTCTCCCCCTCCCCCTCCCCTCCCCCTCCCNAGTTGGTGCAGGACCTGAAGAGAGGCAGGGGAGGGCCAGTGACAATGCACAGGCTCCCCCCTCCCACTCCCTCTCTCATCCCAATAGATCTGCTAGTGGAACCAGTAAATCTATACTGTATGCCTTTTCATTTTTGTCTCGTAATCTTTATCCTTCTCTATTGCAGTCTGGGAAATTCTCTTGGTTTGTTATTCCTTTTCCAAATTATGACCTCTGCTGGGTTGGACATGGTGGTGCACACTTTTAATCCCAGCACTCAGGAGGCAGAGGCAGGCATATCCTTGTGAGTTCAAGGCCAGCCTGGTCTACCTAGCAAGTTCTAGGCCAGCTGGGGATACAGGGAAAACTTGTCCCCAAAAGACATAAAAGAAAAATTATCATCTCAATTAACCCACTGAGCTTTTGAAGAATAACCATAATATATGAAACTTTCGGGTTTAAAAAATAGAAGACTTAAGATTTAAAAAATTAATTTTTTTAATTTTCAAAATTAAATTTAAAATTTTAATTTAATTTAAAAATTAAATTTAAACATTTTAATTTTTAAAAAATTTAAAATTTTATGTGTATGGCTGTTAAATATGCATGCATGTTAGTGCACCCCTGTTGTGCTGAGCCCACAGAGGACAGAAGAGGATTGTCACATCCCCTGAAAGTGGGGTTATGGATGGTAACTGAACTTTTTTGCAAGAGTAGCCAGTGCTCTTAATTGCTGAGCAATCGTTCCAGCCCCAAGACTTTTGTTTTTAAATGAAACAATCTCACCAAAATTTTATTTAAAAGTATCCTCTACTTTATGTTCTATGTGATACTGTGTCTTAGGAGGTCTCTCTCTCTCTCTCTCTCTCTCTCTCTCTCTCTCTCTCTCTCTCTGTCTGTTGTGTTTGGTGGTTTTCTTTCAATTTGTTAGCTTTTTCCTCAACTATTTGAGAGGTCTTGTTTATCTGCTCAGTTGCATAGTTCCTGGGGTAGATTGGTCAGAATTAGTTGACACATAATTCTTGTATACAGGAAAGGATCTTTATTTCCTTGGAAACGAGTAAATATTATCATGATAAGGATCTTCAATTCACCACTTATGTGGAGGAACCAGAGTTTGTGAGATTGATACATTAAAACAAAACAAACAACAACAAAAACAACCAGGCATGGTGGTACATGCCTTTAATCCTGTCGTTCAGGAGGCAGAGCCAGGCAGATCTCTATGAGTTCAAGGCCAGTCTAATCTACAGAGTGAATTCCAGGCCAGCTGGGGCTACAGGGAGACTCTGTCTCAAAAAGACCCCAAACAAAATAAAACCAGTCTTCTCTGAAAAAAGGAGTATGTATAGTTGTTACAAGTATTTTCCTTTATGGAGCAAATGATAACCATTTTCTGTGGTTGGTAGATCAGTTCAAATCTTGCCTGTTTGTTAATTAGTTGCCAGTAAATCATTTTCTGTTTTCTCAGCCACCATGGCTTCTGTTGAGATTTTTCAAGTCTTCGGCTGGGAATATTCACATCTCCCCTCTTTTGTCTTGACGTCTTTATTAATTCTTCAGCAGTTTTATACTTTTCTATCAATTTGAGTTGCTTTATATCTTTGAGAAGTACTTCATTGTTCTCAGCATTCTTGTATCATTAGATTTACTTCTGTTTTTAAGTAGGATTTGAGGACAGGGTTGTTTATGTGTTTATTCTTTTTTTTTTTTTTTTTTTTTTTTTTTTCAAGACAGGGTTTCCCTGTAGTCCCAGCTGGCCTGGAACTCACTCTGTAGACCAGGCTGGCCTTGAACTCACAGAGATCCACCTGCGTCTGCCTCCCAAGTGCTAGGATTAAAGGCGTGTGCCACCACGCCCAGCTTGTGTATATTCTCTAGTACTAGCAATAATTTTGTATTTTTAGGTTTGCTGTTATTTTTAAACAAATGTAATATTTTAAAGGCTAATCTGCCTCTCATTGTAAATTGCTGAGTATTCTGGTTTGCTTTCAATTGTTGTGATAAAACACTCTGACCTATACCAACTTGCGGAGGAGTTTATTCAGTTTACATCTCTCAAGACACAGTTCATCACTTAGGAAGCCCAAGGTAGGAGCTTAGGACAGGAACCTAGAGCATAAGCCATGGAGAAATGTTGCTTATTGGCTTGTTCCCCTGGCTCAGACTCAGCCTGCTTTCTTATACAATACAGAATCATCTACCCAGGGATGGCACTGCCCACAGTGGGTAGGGCCATCCCACATCACTCAACAATCAAAAAGATGTCCCAAAGTTATGACCATAGGCCAGTTCAATGGAGGAAATTTCCCAATTGAGGCTCCCTCATCCCAGGTGTATCAAGTTGACAAAGTTATCCAGCACAGCGAGGCAATTAAAATTCTTTAAATTACCACTCAACATAAGTTGAAATTATTAATTGTGAAATAAATAATTATACAGATTGGCAGTATCAGAATTTTGCCAAGATTGCTTCTTTTCACTTTTTATAATTTAATTATCACTGCTTAGAGTCTCATTTCACAGTCAAGATGCCAAATTTGGGAAAATACTGTAGTTTCAAACCATGATTTATGGGGAAAACACCTGTTTCTTTGTTTTTCATTATTTTAAGTTTCTATAAGAATTGTTATTTATCATCTATTACAGTTTAGACTGAGGGAAAAAACCCACAAAATTATGAACTCACTGGGTCCTATTGTCTTGTGGTAATAGATTGGTCTAAAATTTGATTTCCATTTTATTAAAAAGTTCAATGCTCTTTTGAGGAATTGCTCCACCTTTTTGGTGCAGCATGCAAAACCTTTTAAATCTCTGAGGGCTACTAAAATTGTCATTGATTGTTATGGTTTTAAATTCTCTGATCTTTTTTCTCATTCTGAACTTGAAAAACATACTGACTTTTTTCATTGGAGATGTAGGGACATTTATATTTATTTAGCTGGAGAGGGAAGATTATGAATTTGAAGTTTCAAAGCCATTTCTTAGTCAAAGGATAATGTAATGTTAGAGCTGCCAGGCATCTACAGATAGCTTTTTGGTGATGTGTGAAGAACAACTAAGTCAGAAAACTTAAAGTCAGAGCTGTGTGATCCGGCTCAAATTACAGAAACTCTATAAACTGCATGTCTTCCTCTGTGAGAAGATAGCACCTAATTAATTTTATTGCTTTATTGTAAGGATCCAATGAGATAGTATAAAAAAGTATCCTAGGAACCATGAGCTGCTGTTCAAATACACACAAATTCATTTAAAATAGATATACAAAAGAAACTGCTGTTTATTATGAGATTTACCTAAATTTACCAGTTAATTAGTGGTTGAGCTTCCTAAATGAGCTTGATAATATTTCCATTGAGATGTAACATTCAAAATTCACTAATTTACCTATGTAGATGCCCAGAGAATTTACTAGAAGCTTTAAGTTATTTTATTCTTCAAAAAGACATGACTTCTTAATCTTTTCCTGGATGAGAGAAATTGGTTTATCTTTAATTGTCCTTTTTTGACTTTAGTGTTAGAATAAAGACCTAAAGCTGGTTTGATTTTACTAGTTGTGTATTGATATAAATCTCTCTGATATATATGTTCAGGGTTATTTTCCTGCCCTAAATGGCTTCTTAGCATAACTTTATCACATGTTTCTCCCATGAACCTTGATTCATTCTGCTCCCAAGAACTGCAGAAATGGCTTAAAAAAAACATAACAAACTGTATAAAATTTCTCCATCAAATTTTTATTGCTAGATGGCTCTGAAATTCTTGATTTCTTTCTTTTACAGCTGCTTTAACAAAGTATCAAATAAAGGATGATTTTCTGTCTCAGTCTAAGGTCAGTTGAAACAAGATGGTCCCAGTTCTCTGCCAGAGAACCTAGGATAATTAAAAGCAGGAAGGCGGGGAACAATCTGTGGAAGAGGGGGCATGGTAGAATGTAAGGGCTGCGATTGGGGTGAATGGTGAAATTACAGCAACATAGTCTGGAGACTTATTTGATCAACATGATTGTACATATAAACCCAACCAGTTGGATCGGGGGAGACTTGGGCTTGGGCATAGTTGCTTGCAAATTGGTTTTATATGAAGGATGCTTGTACTCATAACTTATTACTTATTGTTAAAAAAAATAAAAATAAAAAATTGGAGAAAAAAAGCAGGAAGAATGGCTCATTAAGTAGAATCATCTAGGTCTGTTAAGTAAAAATGACAAGGATAAGGAAACTGAGCATGTAAATTTAAAATATAATTAATTGAAATTCACATTATTGTTCATTTAAGCAGATGTGAAAAAGTGAAGATTCACGTACAGCTGGAGAGAAAATGGAGATATGGGTATTTGAAAAGTTTATAGTCACTCTGTAGTACTTTCAAGGACAGGAATAACATAAATCAGAGTGTATAGAAGCTATTAAAATGTTTTGCCATATGCACAGCGTGGTGGTTTGAATGACTTAGAAAAGCTGTTGACTACTGTTAAGTAAAGCTTAAGGGGCCATTTTAGTAGAAGCCTGGAAGAAAGCATGGCTGAAAAAAATGTAGTTCCAGAGGAAAATAAAGACTTAGGCAGTGACCGGGATATTTTGATAAAGAGTCTGGCAGCAGTTTGCCCACAGCCCAGATGCTTGCCTGATGCTAAGTTGAAAAGCAATGGACTGATGTTTTTGGTGGAGGATATTTCAAGACAGCCTAATGTAGAAATGGTGGCATGGCTTTTAATGGTGAATTTTATACAGATCTACAGTGAAAAAGAGCAAATGGGGCAGAAGGAAATGCAGAATGTACAGTTTGGATCTGAAAAGTACACTAGGAAGATTAAAGGTGGGGCCAAGGCATGTGAAGGAGAGGCTCCCTTTCATAAGGAGACTAAAGTGATTAAGGAGAGGCCTGGAGATTTACAAGTAAACAAAAGAATCAATACTTTCAGGGCAAGACCACACCCAGCTAATCCTCCAACAAGTCCAGGGCAGAGAAAAATTGCAAATGTGGTTAAAGTAGGAGAGAGTCCATCCCGAACTTGCAGCCAGATTCAGCAATTTCATTCACATGGTGCTGGCTTTAGAGGCATGAAGTTTGCAAGAGTGAAGGGGTCATCAGTTCTTCCTCCATGGTTTCAGAGAGCCACAGATGCCAGGCAGAGTGGAGCAGGGGCATCCCTGAATAAAGAAGGCCCTGATAGACCATTGCATGAAGCTGTGAATGTGAAGCCTGGTTGGCAGCAGAGACCTAAAGAAGACATTCGAGATGCCAGATCTGTGAGATATTTGCCAAGGAGAGCTGGATACAGGGAGTGGTACTAGCCTAAGAAAGAGATGTATGTTGCAAGCAAAGCTGGAAGAGCTGAGCCATCTAAGCCCTTTGGAAGTCAAGTCCCAGAAGTCACACATGGAGCTACTGGACTTGGTGTTTGCCCTGTAGGTTTTCTGTCTTGTTTTGGTCCAGTATTTCCTCACTATGCCTCTATTCCTCCCTTTTGGAATGGGAATGTGTATTCCGTTCCACTGTACGTTGGGAGTGTGTAATTTGTCTTTTGATTTTACAGGAGCTTACAGTTAAGATATTGGCCTGAGTCTCAGAAGAGACTTTGAACTGTAGACTTTTGAATGGCATTGAAACTGGTAAAGACTTTGGGGACTTTTAAGGTTGGACTAAATGTATTTTGCATTTTATGTTGTCAGGAGCCTATGGAGGCCAGGGAGTGGAATGTGGTGGTTTGAATGAGTGTCCCCCATAGGCTGTAAGTATTCAGACATTTGTCTCCAGTTGGTGGCACTGTTTTTGGAGGTCTTAGAAGGTGTGGCCGTGCTGGAGGAAGTATGTTATTGGCGGCAGGCTTAGTGAGTTTAACAAGCCTCATGGTCTACAGTTGCTCTCTCTGTTTCCTGTGCCCTTTGTGAGATGTGACCCTCGGCTTGCTGCTCCAGATCCAGCCACCATGCCTCCCACCACAATGGACTCTAATTCCCTGGAACTGTCAATCGTAAGCTCAAATAAACTCTTCCTTTTATAAGTTCCTTGGTCATGGTGCTTTATCACAGCAACAGAAAAGTGACTAATACACACAGTCACCTGATTTTTTTCTGAAACGTGCTTTCTCATTAATCTATTTTCAATAGAAAAGAGATAACTTGGAACGTACATGATTTGCATATCTAGTTAATAAGTCTAATAATTTTGAAAATTAACTTCTAATTTTAGACTAGTTTTAGGTGTATAGGAAAGTTTGTAATGATAGTTCAGAGATACCTCACCACTAACTCCCCTTATATTTTCAAACTTTTGTGTTTTTCATACAATATAATTTGATGGTATTCAGATCTACTTCCTTATCCATACCTCCTCCAACTGTCCTTTGCCCAATTTAATATACACATATGTATATATATATGCCTATAGAATCTACTTTGTGTCTCCAAATGTCCTTCAGTGTGGGTCTATCCAATGGAGCCTGGTTAACCTACCAAGAGTTCCATGCTTCAAAGAGACTGTAGCTGCACCTCCAGCAGCTATTTGTTGCCACAGTTTCTTTAAGTGGGGTTGGAGCTTCTTACTCACTTCCTCAGGTTTGTGTTAGGATGGAATGATTCATTTCCCACAATTGATAAATCAGTATTGTTATATTAGAATTAACGGATGTCTATATTTTATTCAGCTTTCTTCAGGTTTTTATTTTTAATATCTTTATTAATTTTAGAATTGTGTGCAATGCAGGATCATATTTAGATACCTCTCATCCTCATTTCACATCTGTCTATTATTGCCTTTTTTAAGGCCTATTGAGTCTAATCTGTGTTTCTTAAGTGTTTTGGGGCATATTTCTATCCTTTAGTGACTGGTCAACTTACTAAGTGTCAGACCAGTAGATAAAACTAATCCTATCTCTCTCAGAATCCATCAAATGGCAATAGATACTCACTTAGGACTGGGATTTCCTACCTACCTCTCCCATTCATGCTGATCCTATGTGTGGCTTGGGTTTATGCAGGCCTTGGATATGCTGTCTTAATTGCTGTGGATTCATATGCACAACTATCCTATTGAGGCCATAAAATATAATTTCCTTATATTCACCACTTGTGGCGTTTACTATCTTTCCATCCCATCCCCTTTTCCACAAAGTTCCCAAACATTGGGAGGACAGGGTATGATATAGGTATCTCATATAGGGATGAGCACCCCGTAGTCTCTTATTTTATACATGTTGAGCAATTGTGGATCTCAGTTAATCGTCATCTTCTGCAAGAAGAACCTTTTCTGATGAGAGTTGAGGAACTAATCCATGGGTACTAAAGTAAATCACTATGAGTCGGTTTATTATATATTTAGCAGAATAACAGAAGTAGGTTCCCTCCTACTGTGGTTTATGACCTGTCTAGTCACAGGTTCTTGGTTGGCCCTGATAACAATTTCACGTATGGACTTCATCTTGTGAAGCTGGCCTTAAATCCAATTTCTATGATTGCGTACTCCCATGATAATCATACTACTATTGCAGCATTGGGCATATTTTTTTGGTCTTTTTGCCACAGGGTCTCCCTTTAGTCCCAGCTGTCCTGGAGCATGCTATGTAGATCAGGCTGGCCTTGAACTCACAGAGATCCACCTGCCTCTGCCTCTTGAGTGCTGGGATTAAAGGTGTGCTCCACCACGCCTGGCAGCTTTGGGCATATTTTGCCAAGCCAGTTGTTATTGCAGCTTCCAGGGTTCAGAGCTGGCTGAGATTGATGATTACCTTTCTCTGTCATGGTAACATGTTCAGCACCTTCTAATTCTATGAAAGCTAGCCAGCAGAGATGTAGCTTCAAGGTCAGAACCAGCTGGTTTTCTCCTTGTTTTTTTTCTGTGACTCAGGTCTGTAGTATCTCAGCAATATGGTCTTACCATCAAGTTCTGGTGGGTAACCTACTGCACTGGCAATAACTAGTATTGCTTGAGGGATTCTATGGTCCACAACTCCAAAAGAGGGAGTTCATTCTGAGCCCAGGGCTTCTTATTTGCTATTCTATGGTATCTGTTAGGTCCATGGAGCCCCTGTTATAGGGTAACTACTTTCTAGACATATATATAGATATAATATATAAATATATATATATATGACACTGTTTATATAGTGCCACGACATGCACCATATACCACATTGCATAAGACATCAAGTCTCCTTAGGCTCTTTTGGTCTTGATGATAATTGCTCAGACTTATTTCCATGATCTTGACAATTTTGAGGCATACTGGCCAGGTAGTATATAGAATGTTTCTCAATTAGCATCTGTCTAATGGGCACAACTGTATTACAGGTCCTTGAGAAGAAGAACATAGGGGTGAAATACCATGTCTATCACAAAATTTCCAGAGGACTTACAATCATCGTGACTTTTCACTGTTGATAGTAACCTTAACAATCTGTCTGAGGAATTGCTTGTCTTGTTTCTTCTCTGTAAGTGGCTCCTCGTTCCCTCTTTAACATGCTATAGTCTTTGGAAGTCACTGTGTCAGCTGCATTATGTGTTTTGGGGAAAATCTATTTTAACCATAAAGCATTACCTATTGCTATTTATTATTTTATTTTCATTTTTTTTTTTTTTACAGTTATTTGAGCAACAAGCTCCTTTAGTAAAACCAATTTGCAAGGCAGCTGTGCCCAAACCACCATCAGCCAATAGGTCCCTATCCATCATGCTGTGGGGGCTTGTATGTTTAGCAATCAATTGATTCAATATTTATGCTTCCTACGTCTTATTGCTGTAACGTTTCACATTCACCCCAAATTACTAAGCCCTTACTTATTCTACCATGCTCCCTCTTCCGTAGATTATTAGATTATTTCCTAGGCTTAGAAAAAGGGGCCCAGGTGAGAGAAGGCACAAATAATATGTACTTTCTCTGTAGCTGTTGTTTTGGACTCTGTCAATTCTGGCTGTTTCCTTTCATGGGCTGACAGTTTGTCCAGGAATAACCTTTCAATCCTACTAATGAAGCACAAGCAATTAGATATATAGGTATTCAAACAGTACTAATTGTTATGGTAGGTTACTTTGGTATAGACACAGATGTTTGGATGGTATGTTAATCCATGGATTACGTTTTTTTCTGTAAAATATGACAGGGTCTTACTGTGGCTTGTAACATCTCCTAACCACTAGAGGATGTAAGCTTGTGGCATCAGCCGTGGGTTATTCAATTCTATTCTTAGAGTGAGTATAATAGGAATTGCATTTACCACACTCATTTGACTCACAGACATAGAAATGTGTATTTTGCAGCTAACATCTTGGTAGGCAAATTAAGTAGCCTTATTTCCTCCTAGAGGACCAGTTTTTCCCCAGCAGCTTTTTTCATCCATAAGAGATTGGCAGAATTACAGGCTGCAAAATATTAATTTGCCAGTGCTTCAACTTTTCTGGTGTATTCCATGTCCTAACTGATTTTGAGTGAGCAGAGTTGTTCTCACTTGAGTCAACATCTGAATCAGCTGGAGAGTTAAAACAACAGTTCAGACACTCTACCCAAAAGTTTTTGATTTGGTATGTCTAGATGGAGCCCTCATAATTCATACATTTTTTGCATGTTCTCAGGAGATGCTGATGTTGAGATATGTATTTTGAGAGAGTCATTTAGACCAAAGAGTCATTTAGTGAAAACTCCTGACCCACCTTATTTCATTATTTTGCTGAGGTTTTCTGTTAGGCTGATTCTACGGGCACTAGTATTTGACAGTTTTCCTATTGCATCCTATTTAAGCTCATCCATTCTTAAAGCCTCTATTTTCATTATAAAACTGTTGCTGCTCCATACCTTGTGAAAGAGAATGATGTAAAATTGTACATTGCCCCTTAGAAGGTTATAATCTAACTTAAAATTATATTGCTTTCTGTTGTTGCAATTCCTTCATTTTAGTTTTTGTTCTGTGGTCCTTCCTTCACATTTTTTTCAATCTATTTTTATTTTAATATTGTACTAAATATCAAATAATTGTTTTGAAATTAATAATGTTGACTGGATACATTTCCTCATGTAGTTGTATCCTTGTTAAGCATTGGATATATTATACAGGGAAATAGAAAATAAGGGTTATCATCTTAAGTCACAAGGTCACTCAACTATGAAGTGGTGGCCCAAGGCCCCAAATCAGTTTCCCAGCCCTTGCCTCTTGCCTCTCAATTCTTTTTTTAAATTTATTTATTATTTTCTATGTGTATGAGTGTACTGTCTGCATGTAGGTTGGTGCACCTGTGTTGTGCAATGCAGCAGAGATCAGAAGAGGGCATTGGATTCCCCTGGAACTGGAGTTAAAGATGGTTCTCAGCCGCCATGTGGGTGCTGGGAATCGAACTCGGTTGCTCTGCAAGAGCAGTCGGTGCTCTTAACCGCTGAGCCATCTCTCCAGCCCCAACCTCTCAATGCTTTTGAATTCACGAAAAGGACACTGTGGGATGATATAAAAAAGAGCAAGTGGCCATTTGTTTCGAGTGTCACTGGGATGTCTTTCACGCTCAGTTTCTTCATTCCTAATATGTGGGATAATTCTACTTTCCACCCAGGGCTGTCTTCATTATTGAAGAAAATCATGGATATAAAGTACTTAGTAGAATGCAGTGTTCGTAGTAAGTACTCAACTTGCTGTGTTCATTCTTTCTCTCAAAGGCACTGAGTGATTTGAAATTTTTCTATTGTATTTAATTGTATAACTATTAGGGCCCAAATTAGTAAGAACGTTCGATTTTTGAATAAATAAAATGTGAATGAATGAAGAAAGTATAGCCAACTTTACTATTACTGGCACTAAAGTTTGTATTCGTACTTAAAATTCTCTTTTTATTAATTCTCTATTTTTATACAAAAGTTAAAAATAAATTTAAAAGTCTGTTATGACAATTTTGAAGCAATATGCAGTTAAAACAGTATTATCATTTTATCTTTGTATAAAATGATTCTAGTTCCTTAGGAACGTCAATGGGCTTACAATTCTGAGAATGAACTAGAAAACTGAGTATAGTGCACCACACTTAAATGAGATCTGCCGCCAATGTTTGTAATTATGTGGTCATACCTTCAGTTACTTGCCTTGTGTTTTTGTGCAAAATTTTGCCTTTAGAAGTCTTTCCATCGATCTTTAACTTGTTATAAATACATATGGCATAGAAAATTATATTAAACTGATTATCTAATAAGGAGTTTCCTGTTAATTATCTCATTCAAGCTGCATAATAATTCCTGCTTTCTTCTATTGATTTGCATTTTGCCACTTCCTTTCTGATTTATTTTTATTAACACATTTAATTGTACAAATTAATAAGATTAACTGTGATGTTTTACCTAGTTCTTATTTTGTTTATATATTTTGTGGTTCTAAAATCAGGTTTGTTTTGAAATGTGAGATTTTTTCACATTTATCTATTTATTTGTGAGTGTGTGCGTGTGTGTGTGTGTGTGTGTGTGTGTGTGCGCGCGCGCGCCCGCGCGTGTGTGCCCACATTTGGTCAGATGACAGCTTGTGAGAGTGTGGAGAGTGCGTTCTCTCTTTCCACCAAGTGGATTCTGGGGATCAGTCTCAGATTGTTCACTTGGCATCAGGTGCCGTTACCCACAAATCCATTCTGCAGGCCCGAGATGTCCTCATTGTTAGCATGTAGTCTGAGTGTAGAAGCTCAGGCCGAAGGAGATACATGATAGTGTCTATTGCCTCTGAGTCACATTGGTCCAACTTGGAACAAACAAAAACTCCTTTAACCAAATGTTTTGTGAGTTAATGTTTAACGAGTAAGACTTTATAATAATTCAAATGTGAATAAGCAATCCAAGGTCAAGTATAATTTTTAAGAAGATTGAATTTCCCCAGATTGTCTGAATGCTTGCTCTGTTCTGTTAGTACAAGCAATCCATAATTGACTAATGATGCTCAGTGATCCTCTGCCTGTTTGTAAATCAGACATTTGCATTCATCATTCCTTATCTTTCCTTCTTGATTGGGGGAACTGGCTCATTTCAATGCTAAATATTCCCAGAGATTAAAATATTGTCTTCTTTTTTGCTTAGGCTCTTATTTGTAAACATTTTTCTTAAAGTTTTGGAAGTTGCAGGAAAAAGTAGCTGTACAGTAGGAAGAAGAGCTTATAGACTTTAGAGGCAGGGAAAATTAGTCACATTCTTTATATCCACTTTCACATATGTGGGAAACATATCACATTACCAATTTGGTATAGTTGTGGTGAGGGTTAAATGGAATAGAATACCTATTCAGAGTCTAGGATGGAGTCAAGGGTATATTAGATACTCAAAAGTTTATATTTCCTGGTATTCAAGTGATTAAATGTCATTGGTTTTATATAAAATATATCAAAGAATAATGCTTTACACAATGTTAAAT
The DNA here is from genome assembly GCA_009823505.1 of Rhizomys pruinosus. Lineage (NCBI taxonomy): Eukaryota > Metazoa > Chordata > Mammalia > Rodentia > Spalacidae > Rhizomys > Rhizomys pruinosus. Next base: position 850,640 of record VZQC01015136.1, read on the forward strand.
CTGAAAAATATGGACAGACACAAAAGTATTCATTTTAGTCAAAACGCCTCACTCCTTAACATCACTCAAATGACAAATGTTGTTAAATGATAAACTGATAGGTACATTTCCCTCCACAGAAATTATACTATCTAGAGGATTTCTAATAGCCTGAAGTCCGGTTGACACTTTATGACTAATATTAAAAATAAATCATAGACAACAAAATTAATAGCTGGCATTTTAAGTGCCGCAAGTTGTCACCCAATACTGTAGCTTCCTAAACCATTAGCTGCCACCTCATGTAATTCGTAGAATAGTACTGTGTTATATCAAATACCGCTGAAATGTCTATAATATGCACCGACAATTCTCTGGCCTATTTTTGGTGCTCCATTTAACTTTTTGCCAAATCTGAATTACTGGGGTGTGAACTATTCAAGTGCTACCTCATGCAGGTTTTTAGATTGATCCTAATTGCATTAATTGATAGTAATTTCCCCATCCAAAATTTTGGGGGAGTAATTTCGTCTTGGTAAGACTTCTGAAGCCACTAATGTGCCACCACCTGATGACTTAGTGCACTACAGTGACAAAAATGCATGCTGAACTCCAAGTTTGCAAAAGAAGCTTATATATAGACCATATCTTTATGAAAACTGTTCTCAGAAACTATTGGCAAATAGTACTTCTGTGGTTAGATATAGGAGATGGAAAAGTAAAAAAAATAAAAATAAAAATAAGGAAGTTGCAAGTATTGAATGTCCCTAGATACTTTTATGGTGATTCTAGAAATTGAATCTTGGGCTTTGTACAAGCTAGGCAAGTATTCTACCACTAGGTTATATACATAGCTTTCTAGATATTTTGTAGAATCTACTTCTTTTATTTTTCTAGGGCTTCCATCAACTACTGCTAAATCACTTGTTTGGAGACATGGTCTCACTATGTAGCTCTGGCTGGCCTGGAACTCACTATGTAGATCAAGCTTGCCTCAAACTCACAATTATGCACCTGCCTCTCCCTCTCAAGTGCTGAGATCAAAGGCATGTGTCACCATGCCTAGATAAGTCAATAAATCTTCGGAGATCCTATAGGCTAGATTGTGTATAAAGTGTGTGTGTATGTATGTGTGTCTATATAAAATTATAGGAAAGATAAGAAAGGTAATTAATTTGCTTTTGAAAGATTTTGCATTTTAATTTGGTATACAGCTTATACCCTGGACATTTTTGTATAATACTAATAAAGTGAATGTGTAGTTTTTCTCATATAAAATTGTATGATTTTTGCATCTAACATATACACATCCTCCTATATATACTTTAAACCTCTAGATGTTCACGGATAATGACAATGAAAAAAAGATTATATACATCCATCCTCAGCCTGACTCAATAGTACATGTCAGCAACAAAGTAATTTTTCTGCCATATTTTCTATCCAGACTTGGATGAATCCATGTAGAGTAAATGTGCACACAGAAAGCAGAAAGGACCAACTCTCTTACAGGGACACACACACACACACACACACACACACACACACACACACACATGACTATGACTTACGGAAAAGGTAAACTCTAAATTTGTAGTATTATTTTGGCAATATTATGTGCATTCGTCACTTTTCTGTTGCTGTGATAGTACCACCATGACCAAGGGAACTTATAAAAGGAAAAGTTTATTTGAGCTTATGATTGATAGTCCCAGGGAAATTAGAGTCCATTATGCCAAGGAGGCATAGTGGTAGGAGATGCTGGAACAGGAAGCCAAGGTTCACATCTCCAAGCAGGCACAGGAAGCACAGAGGGAGACTGGAGACTTGTAAAGCTTTTTAAACTCTAAAGCCTGCCCCCAGTGACAAGCTTCCTCCAGCATGGCCACATCTTCTAAGAGCTCTCAAAACAGCACCACCAACTGGGGGCAAACACACATTCTCATTCAAATTAGCACATTGTGTCAATGACTGGTAATAGAGAGATGGGATGTGTGAAATAGTTATCTTTATTCTAGGGCCTTTATTGTTAAAATGTTTATATGTTACTTTTATGATTCTAAAAGTATCTAAATATGCTATTAACAAAGAAAATGAATGTGTTTGAGGAGTAAAATGCAAAGAAATGATGAGAGACAGAAAGGAATTACAAAGAAATATTATAATTATTAATGATGACAAGTATTGAAATATCCAGAGTACTTACTGTGCTAAAACCTGAACTCTTTGGCTGAAGAGATAGATTTGCAGTTAAGAGCATTGGCTACTCTTGCAGAGGACCTTGGTTTGGTTCACAGCACAAACATGGCAGCTAACAAGTATTTGTATTACAGGGGATTTGACACGCTCTTCCAACCCCTGTGAGCTTTACATGACAAGGATGCTGGCAATGTACTCATGCACATAAAAGTAAAAAATAAAATATTTTTTAAAACCCTGAACCCTTGGCACACCTTGTATTATCATTTATGTTTTTGAGTCTGATAAACTGATAATTTAAAAAATACCTTTTCCTGGAAATACTGATATTTATATCTTAAAAAGGAGCCTAACATTTCACAGTTAACTAAAGTTGCCCCTAATCATAGAACTAACTAATTAAGCAGTGGAGCTTGGGGCTGGGCTACTAGTTAGTAAACTATGCTTCTGTTTAGTCTCGCACAACATTCTCTGTGTCCCTAAATGCTTAGGCAGCTAAGGTTCCTGAACTGTGAGGATCATAATCATGTAATGGGGTTAGGGGAGTTGAAAGAAGAGATACTATACTTTCAGCATTGCTCTAGTGCAGAAAGCAAGGCTTAATTCTATAGTGTTTCTTATCTGAAGACATTGATTTTTTTAATATAATACTTTTACTGATGTTTTGTGTATTTCAGACATCATTTTTCAGTTCAATTTAGACATATTCCCCTTTCCCTTCCTCCCACCCAGTTCATGCATTCTGCCATACATGTCCTGCATCTTTCTCTCAGTCTTTTTAAAGTTTTTCTCTGCAAAGGTTTATTGTTTGGGGCAGAGTTTAACTTTATCAGTGTGTTCTTTGATCTAGTCCTTATGTTGTTGTGGTTCACTCCCTGTTGTATTGCTCCAAAGTATGCCTATATTCAGGTCATATATGTACCAGAATTACTTCCTCCAAGAATAAAATATGTGTTAACACTGATATATGTTTAGGAGTTCATATTTTTTCCTTTTAATTTTATATTATTCTAAAATATGAATATATACCTTCTGCCCATATACATTAATTACCATGTCTGAAAGTAAGTGGTGAGTTAATTCTAGGGCTCATTAAGAGATTCAGCTTATAACATGACAGTTGCTTGAAGACAGAAAGAAATAGAACAATAATGTTGCTTAGCTTGCCTTTCAATTGGGGGATTTGGTACTGACATCTACAAATGAGGGAAACCATTCCTGTTTTGTTTTTTAAGGGACTGTGTTACTTCGCTTAGCCTAATGGCTTCGAGTTCCATCCATTTATCAGCAAAGTTCATGATGTTATGTTTCTTTACCTCTGCATAGAGCTCCATTGTAGATGGACCACATTTTTGTTATCCACTCGTCAGTTGAGGGGCATTTGAGTTGGTTCCAGCTCTTTGCTATTGTGAAAAGAGCTACAATAAACATAGCTGTGCATGTGTCTTTGCAGTAGGATGAGTCTGGTGGATATATACCCAGGAATGGTATGGCTGGGTGAAGGTGGTAGGCTCATTTGGAGTCTTTTAGGTGTTCTCCATACTGCTTTCCACAGTGGTTTTACATTCCCACCACAGTGGATAGGTGCTCCCTTTTCCCCACAACCTCTGCAGCATTTGGTGTCTTTTGTTGTGTTGAAGCCATCAATTTTTAAATAAGTATTTTGAGTGTTTGTGTGCCAGAACATTGATATTTTCAGCAATTTGTAGTAATTTCTCAGCATTTGTAGGATTGATTTGTTGATCTGTTTACTATATGTACATGGTCTTAGCAGGGCAGGAAGGCAGCTTGGGTAGCTTAGGTGACTTTAGAGTTGAAGGTGAACAATGTAATAACCAGAAATAGGTGTGTATTCACCGGTATGTGACCATTGTAGTGTGACTATGGTCATTTCACATAGATAAGGTGAGTTTAGGTGTGAAGAAAATTCTTTTGCATCTAAATGACAGTCTAACTGTATTCTTGGCTATGACATTGGAAACCTAACATCCTAGGTTTCCAGTCACTTTTCACTGCAGTGTCCTCTGCTGAAGAAGCAGGGGGGCTCACTAGGAATTTTGCACATGAATAGCACTCTTTGATTTTCTGTTCAGTTCTTTCCATCCATATGAAAGAAAAGTAAAACTCCTTGCCTTTTTTATAGCACAAGCTTTTCTATGGCTGTAAAGTACATCCAACACAGGGCACTTGCCCCAGGCATGAAACAAAAGAAACCGCACCCAAATACCAGACCATTGTACTTCCTTGAAAAAACATTACCTTCCTGTTTGTCAAGACTCAAACGCCTTCAAAATACCTAGTTTCTGCAATGTGCCATGAGGTGTACAAAAACTTCTCTTTTTTACATGCTTTTCTGAATCCATTGTAACCCCACCCCCCTTATTTTTACATATACTGGCATGGTTTATAAATACCTACAAGTAACTCTTCTTTATCAGTTTGGAAAAATCTTTCATAGAGGCAATGGTATATTACAATTTATTTTGTTTCTTTTTCCAATTTCTCAAAACTACTGAAAGCTTCCTTTGGACTTTAAGTAAGTTTTGAGAATTATACAAAGAGATAGTTAACCTAAACTTTTCTTCAAACCATGCCATGCTTCTATCAAAATTTATTAAAATGCTCATAAACTATTATTATTATTATTGATCTTAACAAGTAGAAATAAGTATATATTTTTATTTATTTATGTTTTTGCTTTTTTAATTGATGTTTTAGGTATTTCATACATCATTTTTTGTTTTTGTTCAGGCATATTCCCTTATCCCTTCCCCTCACCCCGCCCCATCCCATCCCAGATCATGCATTCTGCCATAACTGTCCTGCATCTTTCTCTCAGTCTTTTTTATGCTTAGGAATTCAAATTTTCCTCCATTAATTTCATATTATTCTAAAATATAGATATACATACTCTCCACCCATATACAGTAATTACAGAGTCTGAAAATAATTGGTGGGTGGACTCTAGAGCCCATTGAGAGATTCACATTATAACAACATAGTTGCTTTCAGATAAACAAAAATATAACCATACTGTCGTTCAGCTTGCCTTTCATCTGGGGGATTTGGTGTTAGGATACACAAATGAGGGAAACCATTCTCCTTTGTCTTTCTGGGACTGTGTCACCTCACTCAGCATAATGGCTTCAAGCTCCATCCATTTACCTGCAAAGATCATAAGTACATTTTAAAATATCATAGAAAGAAACATCTCAGGTACATTTCAGTGAACATGATTTCATTCCTTTGTATAAGCAGATCTTATGAAGCTGGTAATGTTATACACCACATCAAAACCAAAGAAAAGTGTGTGTCCATGCATATACATACACACCCCACCATTGTAATTCACTTAAGAATAAAGAACAATAAGATCATGAATCATACATTTTAGTATTTTATTTTTTATTTATATTGTTTATCAGTGCAGAATCTCATAGAATCAACACTGTATTAAATACAAGGTATTTGAAGTACACTAGAACCCATGTAGTTCAGGGAATTAGTAGAATCCTTTATGTGTTATGTTACATAAGTATAGAGAGTTTTCATTTTAAAATGTTCTGTTTCATTTGGGAAATAAGATTGAATAATTACAAAGTTATATTTCTTTATTTGTGATGCTTTTTAATTACATTAATTAGTCATGAATTCATTACTTGCTCAAATATTAATTATTTAAGCAATAGAGTCTAGAAACAGAACAATATATATATATATATATCGCCATTTTCAGTTTGCATGGGCTTTTTGAGTTTATTGAACACAACTATTACAATAAAGACAAAACCCTTTGTGTTAATGCCCTTTGTTTCCTTTTTGTTTCTAGTTCTATTTAGGTTTCCATGCTAATGTGGGTAATATGCTTCTTGGTAGGATATCCAAACTATTTATTTTTGCAAATGTTTTTGTTGTTTTCTCTGTTCACTTCACAAGTACATTTGTTCTAGTTTCCAAATTTACAAAAACAGTACTGTTTGGGGGAAATGTCAAAATATCTTCAAATATCTTCCATTATACTCTTTGTTGCATAGCTATATTTTCATTTTGTTTCACTATTAAGAGGTTTTCTCTTACTTTACATATTTGAAGTCTGTCAAAACAGTGCATTAAACACTTTTGCATAGCCATGATCCAATGTTTCATTTTTCTCTGAGATGGGCAGCCTGAAATGCAGGATTTTCATGTCATTTTGATATAGTTATAACTTTATGTATCCTAGGCTTAATGTAGGGCTTTGGAGTGAATAATTTGGTAAGAATAGGTAATGTTTCTCTGGAAAGCTTGATACTCCTGATGTTTGTTTGGAATCACAGCATTTGATTTTCATATGTATTTTTAGCTCTGTGTATACAGAACATTAAATTCCTATTTCCACACTTGGCACACTGAAAATCTCCTTGTTCTCTGTTGGCTTGCAATCTTACTGACAGGAAAAGAACAACTGAAAATTGTGTTTATCAAACCTATGTTGACTTTCAATTCACATGGAAACTTATTTTTAAAGATATGTAAATCATAAATGAGTTATTTCACATGAATGTGTCTGTAGAATGCCACTCTGTCTTTTACAGAATCCTTTGAAGGGAAGAAGTCTTAACTGGCTTTTACTCTATATAACTGGGCCAGCAATGAGGCTCTTCCAACTTCTTACCTTTTCCCATGAGAGAAATGTCACTGTGAAAATCAGCTTTTACTGCTTACTTGGTGGCTATGGCCACTCCCTTGAATTGTCCTTTTGCAGCAGATGGTGTTGAATATATGCATACATGTTTTTGTGAATCAATGTCAAGTTGAAGCCTGAATTAGTACAGTAGAGAAATATGTAATGGCAACAAAGCTGTAGAGTGTTAGAGTTAGGTGTTAGAGTAATTCATTGCCATCTGTCTTTATTTTGTTAATCCACTCCTATGGATGACAAACAAGTATTGTGAATTCCTTTTGAAAACTCTGTATATGTGTTTGGGTTGTATTTTCTGGCACACTAATTCCAGCAACAGCTATAACACCCTTGCCTGCTGTTGGGTTAAAAAGCAAAGCAAAGTAAGAAACAGGGATGTTTTTGCATATTTCTATTGGCATTATAAATATTTTTCTAGGCTTGATTTTCTGTGGATGGCAAGAGGATGAGTCAAATTGGTTTATGCATATTACAAGAGGTTTATTCTAGCCTCATATAAAATAAAAATTGACAATTTTCTGTTTCACTGTTTTGTTCATTTGAGATATCAAAAGTGAACTATATAAACATAATATTGTAAATGGGAAATTTCTGTATGTAAAATTTGAGAGGAATATATCTTAATATATTTAATGAATATAAGAAATAATGCTCCCTAGACACATCCTTGCTGGCTATGTAATGTGCCACATATGTAAACATCATAGAACTTAATAGCAAAAAATTCAAAATAAATTTCATTAAATATCCAACTGGTATGCAAAGAGATGATGGTAGCATCACTGATCATCAATGAAATGCAATTCAAAACCAGATTTCAGGCATCACCTTACCATATATTTTAGAACGGTTATTATACAAAATCAAGTGAGAAGAGCTATGATCATGCTGTTATTGGTATGAATATAAATAGGTACACGCATTGTTTAACCTGTATGAAGTTTCCTCAAAAAATTAAAATGTGACACAGAAATTCCACTTCTGTATAGATTTCTGAATGAGAACTTAGTTCATCAAAGAGCTATATGCAATCCCATATTCAATGTACCATTATTCAGAAGAGTTATGGAAATAAACTAATTATTCCCTGATGAGTTTAAGAAAATGTAATATCTATATCTATGTATATATCCAATGGAATACCACTAAAAGAAGAAAATATAGTAATTTGAATCCACAGTTATGAACCCTGAAGACATGGTGTTAAGTGAACTAAGCTAGACACATAAACACAAATGCTGATTGATTTTACTTATATGTGGAATAAAAGAAAGAAACTTAGAGTAATAGAGGGTAGAATTGTAGTTCTCAGGAGCTGGGAACTGCGGAATGTGTGAGACACTAGTCAAAGGATATAAAACCTCAAGTATAAGTAAACAATGAAGAACTAATGTACAGAATAGTTATTACAGTTAATGTATTATGTGGTTAAAGATTCCCAGGGTAGATGAATGGTAACCATGAGATGGCAGCTATGCCAATTAACTTGAATGCAGTACTTATTTCATGATGGATACATATAGCAAATCACCACATTGTACTTCCTCAATATATGTATATTTTTGTCACTCATATTTCAATAGAGCTAGAAATTACAACCTAATAAAGAGTATGTTGATCAAATCTAGCCATAGAAAAGTATATGAATTTACATTTTATTTTATTTTATTTTATTTTTTATAATGATTTATTGATGTTTTGTGTATTTCAGACATCATTTCTCAGTTCAGTTTAGACATATTCCCCTTTCCCTTCCTCCCACTCCACCCCAGATCATGCACTCTGCTATAACTATCCTGCATCTTTCCCTCAGTATTTTTTGTTGAAACAAAAGAAGTCATCAATTGGTATAGAAGACAAGAGATCTATTGCAAGCAAATAAATAGATAAATAAAGAAATATTTTACATATTTCCTGATGAAATGAGGTTTCATTTATTTTGGAGGAGTGTTGGGTGGGCATTTATTTCTTTATTAGGTGCTAAAATATTTTTAAGTTGGTACTGGAGAAATAGTTTGGTGTTTAAGAGCCTCTGCTGCTTGGGTGGAACACCTTGTTTTGGTTCCTAGCACCCACATGGAAGTTTACTCCAGTTTCAGGGGATCCACAGGGCATCTGTGGAGAGAGTATGCACATCATGCACATACATACATGCAGGTAAAACATTCATACATACATGCAGGTAAAACATTCATACACATAAAATAAATTTAAATTATAATACTAGAGTGGAAGACATAATTTAAAAATCAGTAGTCTAGATATTTTCTTTCATGTACAGATACTAGATTTAAAGTTGTGTGTGTGTGTGTGTGTGTGTGTGTGTGTGTGTGTATGAATGTATGCATGCCTGCACATGTGACTTTTCTTCTAACACCTTCAGGGTTTCAGGTTTTAGGTTGAGATCTTTGATCCACTTGGCATTTATTTTTGTACAGGATGAGAGGTAGGGGTTTAATTTTGTTCTTCTACAAATGGTGATCCAATTTGCCAACACCATTTGCTGAAGATGCTATCTTTCCTCCACTGAACTTTTTTTGGCCCCTTTGTCAAATATGAGGTGGCTGAAGTTATGTGAGCTCACGTTTGGATCTTCAATTTTATTCCATTGGTCAATGATTCTGGTTTTTTTTTTTTTTTGCCAGTACCAGGCTGTCTTTATGAGTATAGCCCTGTAATATAGCTTAAAGTCTGGTAATGTAATCCTCAAAGTATTGCACTTTTTAAATTTTATTTATTTTTTTTTATGTACTGTCTGCATGTAGGTTGGTGCACCCATGTTGTGCAATGTCTCAGAGGTCAGAAGAGGGCATTGGATTCCCCTGGAACTGGAGTTAATGATGGTTCTCAGCTGCCATGTGGGTGCTGGGATCGAACCTGGGTCCTTGGCAAGAGCAGTCGGTGCTCTTAACCGCTGGGCCATTTCTCCAGCCCCCCAGTATTGCACTTTTCACTCAGGGTTGCTTTAGCTATTCAGGGTCTTTTGTTTTCCCATATGAATTTAAGGGTTTTTTTTCTAAGTCTGTGAAAAAGCTCATGGGGATTTTGATTGGGATTGCAATGAATTTGTATATTAATTTGGGTAGAATGGGCATTTTTACTATATTAATTTTTCTAATCCATGAGCATGGGAGGTCTTTCCATCTTTTGATGTCATTCTCAATCTCCTTCTTCAGGGTTTTAAAATTTTTGTTGTAGAGGTCTTTGGTTAGGTTTATTCCTAGGTATTTTATTTTTTTAAAGCTATTGTGATTGGGAAAGTCTCCTTATATTCCTTCTCCAGTTGTTTATTGTTGGTGTAAAGGAAGGCTACTGATTTTTCTAGGTTTATTTTGTATCCCACCACTTTACTGAAACTCCTCATCAAACTCAAAAGCTTTTGTATATCAAAAGAAACAATCAAGGAAGTGAAGAGAAAACCCACAGAGTGGAAGAAAACCTTCACCACTGATATATCTGACAAAGCATTGATTTCTAGAGTATATAAACTACTCAAAAAACAAAGAAGAAAGAAAACAAATGACCTACTCAAAAGATGGAGTAAAGAGCTGAACAGAGACTTCACCAGTAAGGAAGTAAAGATGGCTGAGAAGCATCTTAAAAAGTGTTCAACATCATTAATAATAAAGGAAATGCAAATTAAAACCACACTAAGGTATCATCTCATTCCAATAAGACTAGCCAAGATCAAGAAAACAAAAGACACCAAATGCTGGAGAGGTTGTGCAGAAAGGGGAACACTCATCCACTGCTGGTGGGAATGTAAACTGGTACAACCAGTGTGGAAAGTAGTGTGGAGAACCCTTAAAAAACTCAGTATGAGCCTACCACCTAACCCAGCTATACCACTCCTGGGTATATACCCACAAGACGCATCCTACCACAAAGATACATGCACAGCTATGTTTATTGCAGCTTTTCTTGACAATAGCAAAGAGATGGAACCAACTCAAATGCCCCTCAACTGATGATAACAAAAATGTGGTATGTCTATACAATGGAGCTCTATGCAGCAATAAAGAAAGATGACATCATGAGCTTTGCTGGTAAATGGATGGAACTCGAAGCAATTATACTAAGTGAAGTAACACAGTCCCAGAAGAAACAAAAAGGTGAATGGTTTCCCTCATTTGCAGATGCTAACACCAAATCCGCAGCTGGCAGGCAAGCTGAGCAACTTTATTGTTGTGTTTCATTGTATCTGAAAGCAACTGTGCTATTCCAATGTGAATCTCTGAATGGGCTCTAGAATTGTCCTACCACTTATATTCACACATTATAATTACCATATATGGATGGAAGATATGTAGTCATATTCTAAAAAAAAAAGAATGTAAAGTTACATATCTTTATACCTGCATGGAAATTTACTGTTAAAATGTGAATCTCTAAATGTGTTTAAGAATCAACCTATAGTTGATGTTCAGAATTTGTAATTTTGACTTATGTGTGGAGCATATATATACATATTTTGGAATAATATAAAATAAAATAAATTAATAATATAATAAAAATAAAATGTTCAGGCTAATAAACAGAAAAGCATTTTGTAACCAACTATGTAAATATAAATGAAAATTACAACAGAAAAAAAGTAACATAATAAAATAGACTGCTTCTGATGGTGCACACCTTTAATCCTAGGTCCCAGTGGTCAGAGGCAGGTAGATCTCTGTGAGAACAAGGCCAGTCTGGTCTACATAGTGAGTTCCAATCCACCTGGGGAGATAGGAAAACCAAATGCCACCACCACGACCACCACCACCAACAACAAAACCTAAACACCAAGAAGTCTGCTTATCAGTTCTCTGGTTTTTGTTTTCACCGTTCAAGGTTTATTTGGTGTTTTAGTTGGCATGACACTTGGTATCTGGTTATATTATCCATAGGTAAATTTTATTCTGTTTTTTAAATTATCTATCAAAACTTATCAAACTCTAAATATTGAAATAAATAGAATTAGTCTTTAATAATAGATAATACAGATAATTTTGCTCTGAGTTTTACTCATATATTTTATTTTTGCATTTTGTGTTGTTTGTTTTCTAAATCTTGTAAAATCTGGATGGTTATGTATTTATTTGATTCTAATGATGACACACATAGTTGACATGTGTGTGTGTGTGTGTGTGTGTGTGTGTGTGTGTATTTTGGGAGATTTTTTTTTCTGAAAGAGTATCAAAAATGAAAGTTTCTTTTACTGTGACTTTCAATATCCAAAGATGGCAGTGCATCACACTTGTGAAAAATACTTTGTGGGATATGATTCCTGCATGAGCCCAAGCTATAGCGTATGTGATTCAAAGCTACTGCTCCTTGACATATTCACAATTTTGTTTGCCATAGTCTAATATCTTAAGATTTGTAACAGGTTAACATGTGTATAGATGGCTAGATGTAGTCTTAAGAATCTTCAATGGCAGTGTTTCTATTTGATTAGAAAATCATTTTTTTCTCGTTTCCTCTGTTCCAAATGTGTATTGTAAAAACTCGGAAAAATCTTGATTCTTTATCCACATATATGCTTCATATCTGGAAAATTTCTTGAATTCTTAGAATAAAAGATGGCTTCTAAATACCAAATTTTACATTTATTGATTGCTTACTACAATGTACTTTGTGTGAGTCCTGTCCAATCTAATTTTCTCACTAAAAAACTTGGCACTCTTGCCTGCTGAGACTTCCTTTTCACTGTTTCATACTGGCTTTTCTCCTTTCTCTTCCCATGCTGTGATAAAATCACCATAGTTAGAGCTAAAGTCAAACCTTTTAAATTTCTAATTAAGTATGGCTTTTTAACTATCTATGATAAAATATCACCAGAAATCTAAAGAGCATCAGGGGAAGAAAGGCATAAAAATCCCACCCCCAAATTTGAATATAGACACCAGTAAAGAGAAAACAATTCCTCTTTGAACCATGGCCTCATGCAGGGGCACTTTCATGAGGCTTATGTACAAAGTGACAGGTTTTTATTTTTCCAGCCACTGGTCAGGACTGTAATTGGAATAGCTGTTGTTTATTGCTGGCATCTCAAAAATAAGAATTAATTTTTCTCTTTACCATAAACAGATACAATAACAAAACTGACTTATTCATAAATTCCACAAATTGAGAAAAACCTCAGACTCAAAGTAGGTCAGATTTAGCTTTAGAGGCTATAAGTCTTGAGCATTTTAGAAAAAAAGAGCTTTTCCTAAAGTTTATATAATTTTGGTGAATTATGAACTCCTTGAACTATTGTTGGATCTATAATTTTCCACGAGGCAGGAAAACCACCAAGAAAATGACTAAGAAGACTTTTAATGCATTGCCATATAGTTGCTAAAGTTCAAGTGGTAAACAAATAAAGGATGGAAATGTCATTCTGGTTTCTAAATATACCATAATTTCTTTATGAGATTCCTCTTATCAAGAAACTTCCGCCCTTAGGATTTTTTTGACATCTAATTTGTTGAACTGTTTATAAAACACAGAAATGTGAAGATGCATTAGATGTTGTTTATAAAATACTCATGGACCAAACTAAAAAGAAAAAACACTTTGAACTTGTTACTGTTTATTGTACAGACAGTTCCTGAACTGGCATCTTTCAATTTATGATTTCTTGACTTCCAATGCTGGGAAAATATACCAGGAAACCATTGTATATTTCATGTTCAGTATAGTGTTTACTTAATTACATGAGAAAACTGAACCCTATGTTATCAATTGGGTTTGGGTTAGGTAATTTTGTCTACCTGTAGGCAAATATTAAGCGATCTGAATATGCTTAATGGATGCTATAATGTTTGGTGTGTTAGCTATATTAAATGCCCTTTTCTGATTTATAATGTTTTCAGTTTAGAATGGATTATTATTATTAGGATGGCTTATTGGGGCATGATCCCTTTACAAGTGGAGGTGTATCTATAGTACAATTGTGCTATGTTATTGGATGGTGCATTCAATTCCTCCAAAAATTTGACATGAAATTATTCTTGTCTATGTATAGTAGAATAGATTATTGTTCAGCAACCAGTAAGTCCCTCTATATTTCCATGGTACTGCATATCACACTATCCAATTCACATTCATCTTGGCCATATTTCTTGCTGTGTCCAGTAAGATAGTGCTGAATGTGATGGGAATATAGGCAGAAAATATTCCTATGCATTTAGGCTTGCCACTTGTCTCTGTGCCTCTGTCAGAAAGACTCATGTGTTGTGTAGTGTTCTGGAGGCCCAAACTGATATAAATCACATTTGAATCCAACATTCAGATTAGAATTATGCCTGACCTTAGTCTAGATTGGTTGATATTTAGCCAATCAAATGACATATGAGTAAGAAATAAATGACTAATGATACATTTCAGAAAATTATGGAGCAATTTTGTTATACAGGAGAAATCTGATTGATGCATATGGAACCAGCAATTATAACACTGACAATTTCAATTCTTCACACATGCTTATTAAAGTGAGAAATTTGAATTTTGCTATAGCACAGACTTGCAATTTAGTAGGGCTAGAGTGATAGTTCAGTGGTTAAGAGCACTGGCTATCAGAATTTGGTTCCCAGAACCCACATGGCAGCTAACAACCATCCGTAACTCCAGTTCCACAGATCCGACACCCTCTTAAGACCTCTACAGGCATTGCATGCATGGGTGCACTTATGTATACATAGGCTTAATACTCATAAACATAAAATAAAATAAGCCGGGCGTGCTGGCACACGCCTTTAATCCTAGCACTTGGGAGGCAGAGGCAGGCGGATCTTTGTGAGTTCAAGGCCAGCCTGGTCTACAGAGTGAGTTCCAGGACAGCTGGGGCTACAGGGAGACCCTGTCTTGAAAAGACTAAATAAATAAATAAATAAATAAATAAATAAATAAATAAATAAATAAATATAGCTTTTAAAAAAATAATAAAATAAAGATAAAAATAAAAATTTAGTCACCCACATAGCAAGTGAGGTTATCACTTCCTTTCCACTTTATTACTCACTGCATGTATATTTTATGGGGGACGAGAGACTAATGTCTGAAGGTGGTATTTGAAAATTAATGAACTTTCAAGGTTTACGAAAATTTAAACTTAGGCTAGAGAATCTGTAATTGACTTACTCAGCTGTGTCCATTAATTCTCACATAGAAACACACTGGAAGACCTCATTGATCAACTTTTCTTCATTGTTATAAATTTCCATGCATAAATGAAAATACCCAGCTAGTGTAAAACATGAGAGGGAATCATATTAGTCACCTACAATCTTTCTACATGAGTCATGTGTATATCTGAAGGCTACAGAGCAAGAAACAGTGCCAGACAGAAGAAACTTCCCTTTGAATTGTTGGCCAGGTTAGCCCAAGAGACTCCCGAAATTACACAGGTATTGCCACAGCTCCCGATTGCCTCCCAGAATTTGAAACTAAGATCCTATTGTTGATGAAAGGACATACTTCGGACACAGGATTTCGAGAAATAGAGCTCAAACTGAACTGGAATCCACCTCTCCTGAAGGCTAGCTCTCATAGCTTTGGAGGACACTGTGCAAGCTGCTAAGGAAGAACATCAATCAATGGTCCAACTCCAACTTTAAGGCCTAATAAAACCACAAGAATGACTGACACCCCAAGCTATATTGGGACAGTAGTGGCACTTTTATCTTGGGGGTAATCAACAATACACAATTGTACTTAAAGCCCAGTCAATGGGAGAAAACTCATATGTGGTACTGTAAACATAGCCAAATACCCATGGTTGGAGAGGTCAAAGATCTTAGGGAAGACCCAAGACTTTCACATCCATAGGCAAATGTAATTTCTGACTATGTGCAAAATACGGATCCTTATATTATCAGACAAGTATCCCAGTCACCATTCATCAAATAAGCTTCTTTTGCAACAGATGGAGATTCTTACAAATTTCCACAACTTGTCGTATACAGACTGTCTTTGAATTGCCTAAACTTAAGTGGTACATCTACAATGCAACCCCTACAACAAAGGCTCATGGAACGTAGTGGAACAAGGGGGTAGAGACAGCACTAATGCATCTCTCAACTATCATCAATGAAGCCTCCTCATGCAGCAGAGGACCATGAACATAAAAGGACATAAATGGCCAAAGCATAGAGAATAAGAGTCTTCAGAGTGTGGATCCTTGGACAGGACTTCTATATTAAATTTGACCCACCTCAGGCTCTGGCACCTTTGCAGAAGAGAGGATGGAAAGATTGTAAGAGCCAATGGGGACATAACCATATGAAAATAAAGTCCAGTAGGCTCCTGGGAACTTGCTCATATTAAACTACATCAGTGATGACAGCATGCACAAGACCCATGGAAAATCAAACAGACAAAAACCCAGCACAGAACTATGGAAGGGGGAGCAGGCCCCAATATTAGCTGAAGAGCTATTGGAAGGTGATTACTGTTGGGTGAGGAAGAGGTGATCTTCTTAAAAGGAAGACCTCTAGGTAGTCTGGCTAGACCTCAGTGGCTGAACTTGCACTGATGGATGGAAATCTGGGGACACTAACTTGTCTTGATTGGCCTTAACACAAATGAGAGAATGCACGGAATCTAGTTGGGGGGGCTGTGAAAGGATGCCAATGGGGAAAGGGGTGTAAAAGTGATTAAGATTGATACCATTCGTCGTTTGTTTTTCTGGGACTGTGTTAATTAAGATGTTCTGTATGAAAGACACACAAATTCAATAAAAATTTACAAAATTGGAGAATGTTGAGAGCTTCAAAGACCAAGTAATAAAGAGCAGTAACTGGAGTCTCCTGCAGTGCATGGATGTGAAATGCAAAGCAACAGACCGGAACAGCTTTTAGATTTTTTTTTTCTAGTGAATTTTTATCCCTTGTGTATTTATCTTCAGCCTCAAATATTCCTTCCAGTGTCCTTTGTAGACCTGGCTTAGTGATCGTAAATTCCTCTTCTTTGTGTGTTTAATCATGTAAAGTTTTTATTTCTCCTTTAATTCTACTAGGTTTTATTTTGCACCATCTCTTTCATGGTGCTCCATCCATTTTCTGAGTGAGAGAAAGGAAGCAAAATTTTAATTTTACTAGGTTTAATACTCTGATGTGGCAGTAGTAGTCTTTCAGAGGTTTAAATCCATCTTTCCAGGCACTTCCGGCTTTATATTTTTTTTTGTCAAATGTTATTCTGATGATCTTGCCTTTATGGATGACTTGACTCTTCTCTCTTTAAGGTTTCAATACCCTTTCATTTGTTCGTGTTTTCAGTGTTTTAATTTTAATTTGTTATGGAAAGTTTCTTTTCTTGTAATGTCTAGTTGGTGTTCTGTAGGCTTTTTGTACCTGTATGGGCATCTCTTTCTCTAGATTTGGAAAATTTTCTTCTATGATGTCATTGAAAATATTTTGTATTACTTTGGTGTGTTGTTCTCCTTCCTCTATGCCCATAATTCAAAGATTTGGTTGTTTCATGGTGTTCAAGATATCTTCCGTGTACCACTCATATTTTGCAGTTTATCATTGATCTTTACTGAATGATTAAATTCCTGTACTTATCTTTGCTCTGTAATGCTGTTTTCTACACCATTCTATTTGTGAAACACCTCACTGAGCTTTCAATTTGACTTACTGAGTTGTTCATTTCCAGTGTCATTTCAGCTTGCTTTTGTTTAGCAATTCTCTTTGTTAAACACAGTTTTCCTCTCTTGCATTGACTTCTTGCATTCAACTCTTGGTTTTTTTTCTCTTGGAGTACATTTATGTTTTCTTTAAGTTATTTCAACATAGATATAATAAATTGTTTAAAATTCTTTGACCACCAAACATACTGTACGAACATTGCAAAAATTCAATGACAATATGAATACCTAAAAGAATCTTTTTCTAGAAATTCTTCCAAAGTTTTCTCATTAGCAGCCATTATGACAGGATTAGTAATTTCAGTTGAAGATGTGTCCTCTTCTTTTTTAGGTTGTTTTTGTTTCTGTGCTGGTACTTGGCACATCTGGAATTAGTTTGCTTGTTGAATCTTTCTTTCTTTTGTATTTTTTGAATTTATTTTTTGAATTTTTTCCATGGTAGTACTTGCAGTGTTCAGGAGAGGACTAAGTCATAGTAGGCTTGAGGTGCTGTTTCTCTCTATGACATTGGTATTAGGGATAGAAGTTCTATCTCTAGTCTTCCTCTGAGGGTCAGGTGTTGTCTTGTGTGAACTGGGGCCACCTGTCTATGTCTGCAGCTTTCCTGTTGAGTTGTAGAACTCCCATATGCCTGTGAGCCTTATCTTGAATCAGTCAGTTCCAGTTCCCACCCTTGGTCCTTGATTCTGCTGAAGCTGGAGATGCAGAATTTCCCACATTTGTGAGCCTAATTTTGAGTCAGATTTGGTCCTTAACCTTGGTCCACAGCTTCTGCTGAAGCCACAGAAAGATGTAGAACTTTCCGTGGCCCCAAAGGTTCTTGCCCCAGTTCAGGCCCTATTTGTTTGTTTGTTTATTTATTTATTTATTTGTTTGTTTATTCATTTATTTGTGTTTTGAGATAGAGTATCACTTTGTATCCCATGATGACCTGGACTTCTTTTTTTGTATGTGTAAAATCATTTTCTATTACATTTCTACAATTCCAAATGTAAGAACTGTCAAAAATTAACACAGACCTATACCGTGAAATGACACAGCAACAACTGAGGAAATTATACACTGAAATCTTTTCTAAAAGAGAAGTTATCTAAAAATCATCTTTAGGAAAAAGGTAACTGAAATCTATGCAGAAACTAAAGAGGTAGTCAGAGTGTGGGTTAGGTCTAGGGCACGTATAAAATGTAAATAAAGGCTGTCAGGTCCTGGGTTTGATCCCCCATACCAGAAAACAAAGCAAAACAAAACAAAAAATTAAATGAGGACAATATGCATTTGCACTCTGGACATAGTGCACCATCTCTTTCATGGTGCTCCATCCATTTTCTGAGTGACAGAAAGGAAGCAAAAGTTATTAAATGGCAGGGACACATTGAAATCACAAACTGCAGACTCCCAAGTTTGAATTCTTATCTGAATTTTCTGTAAACTCTTGATATTTCAAGAACCATTGCTGGACTAAAATAACCATTCTATTGTCACTAATGACCACTGGTTTGATGTCACAGAGAGCGACTGTATTAAGACTGTAGTAACATGTCTCCTTATCACCCTGATGAAAGGATAAGGAATGGTCCACAATACAAACCACCCACTGTCTCTGAAGCTGTGCAGCAGAAACCCTGCAGTCCTATACTACCTGCTACCTTCCTAGGGAAGCCTTGGGAAAAAACAAAGGGTGATAGTCACCTAACTGCTGTGATGGAACAAGAAATGCCAAAGGAATGTGATACCCAGGTTTAACTGCTGAAGAAAACACTTTCAAGCAAAAAAGCAACCTACAAATTATGTTTCATGTTTTTTGAAAATCCATGAGATGCTGAACAGTGCACAGTCCAAATGGACAGTAAGAAATGTGGTCTTATCAAGTGCTTGCAGAGAATCCCTCCCCCATAGCTTCCTGGCCCAAGGCCCCTGACACAGGCCACTGCAAGGGACATCCTCAGGTTGCTTGGGGTGTCAGATTGCTTTGAGAACCAGGCACTTTAATTTGGAAACTAAAGAGCACACCAAGGCAATGTTACTTTTAACTATGGACCTTCTGATAGCTGGAACACTGGATTCCCCTCATCACTCACAAAAATGTCACACTTAGTGACACTGTGGGACCTAGACTCCTTTTGAATCAGCCTTCCATGTACTGGGATTACACGTGTGAGCCACCATGCCTAGTTTTATGATGTTTTAAAAGAATAAATATAGGGTCTGGGGATATGGCTCAATGGATGGGTTGCTGTGCCATCATTAAGATCTGAGTTCCAATCTCTAGCATTCACATACGAAGTCAGATATGCCTATCATGGTAGTGCACCCATTTGATCCAGCAACACAGGAGGCAGAGGAAGGTAGCTTGTTCTATATAAGCTTAAGGCAAGCTACATAGTGAGACACTGTTTGGAAAGAAAGAAAAAAGAAAGAAAGAAAGAAAGAAAGGAAAAGAAAAGAAAGAAAAAAAGAAAGAAAAGAAAGAGAAAAACCAATCAACAGAAAAATGCCTGACAACATGAACAATAAGCATCTCAAACAAATACACAAAAAAGCCAGATATGACTGCACATGCTTTTAAACCCAGTGTTGTGAATTGGAAACAGGCAGTTTCTGGGAGATTGCTGGTGAATTTATGGTTGAGTGAGAGACCCCCTTTCAATGGAACACATTGAAGAGTGATTGAGGAAGAAATCTTATGTTGTTCTCTGGTTTCCACATATACCGGCACAGGTATATGCTCCAGCACACTCATGTTTATGTACCATACGCACACAGACCACATGAAATCATAACAAGCTCAAAACTCACACATAATAAAAGTAAAAATATAATTGAAAAATTTGAACACAAACATTACTTAGTTCATTTAATGAAATGGAGTAAAAATTGCAGTGTAGTGGTTCTAAGGAAGTGGTTCAGTACATAAAACAGCTGCCATGAAAGAAAGCATGAAGACCTAAATTCAGATTTCTAGGGCCCATGTGAAAAACTAGACTAGGTAACACATGTCTATAATTCTAGGTAGTGCTGGATGGGCATAGATAGGCAGATTTATGGGGCTTTCTGGCCAGCCAGTCCAGCAAAAATGATAAGCTCCTTGTTCAGGGAGAGAACTTGCCTCTAAACCCAAGTTTGAGAGCAGTACAGGAAGATACCCAACACAGAACTCTGGCATCCATATAGCACACATATGTATATGCACACCTGAAGATATGTATGCTCACACGTGTATAGACATATATGCATACATATAGCATACATATACAAGATTGCAATATAGTATACTACATTACAGAAACATCAAACATGTAATCATGCATTATTCAACCAATATTTATTTTTAAGATGCTGTTAATCAAGTTTATATTTCTAGTGCCCATTACATAATTAGAAAACAGATGTAGAATTGGAGAATGAATCAATGAATAAAGGACTACATAGAGAATAGTCTGTTCCGTTCAGAAAATTACAGTGTAGCTCCAAAGACAGACATATGAACATGCTATAGCAATGTGATGGTATTATAATAGAGTAATAAATAAAATGTCACAGAAGCACAGGGAAGGTAGAGTGACCTCAGACCTCCTGAAGGAGATGTCAGGTATGGTCTGGGCCATAAACCAGAAAGACCCATTCCTGAATGCCATAGTTCTAAATTTTTAAATATCCAAACACCCTAATTCTCTAATTTAAAATATCAAATGAAGGGGCCTGGAGAGATGTCTCAATGGTTAAGAGTACTGACTGCTCTTGCAGAGGACCCAGGTTTGATTCCTAGCTTCCACATGGCAGCTAACAACCACCCATAACTCCAGTTCCAGGGGATCCAATGCCTTCCTCGACTTCCATGGGCATTGCTCGACAGACACAGGTGCACTTGTATACATGCAGGCAATGCACTCATACACATAAATTAAAAAAAAATATCAATCGGAAAAATATCTAGAAAAAATTAAAAATCTGTAAAAGACATTTGTTCTCATGTTCAACTCGAAATGTCATTACAGTGCATTTCTAAATGCTGTTTGAAAAGTAAAGGCATTTATTTAGACTTCATTTACATGTTTTAGGGAATGACTTTCATTAGAGAACATATTACCATTCCTTTTCTACTGGTTTTGCTCTCTCTGAAGTGTTTGCATGACTGTATATACACTGATACAAATGTTTGCTATTAAATTTCTCCATCTTTTGTACCCTGTGTCTCCATTGTACTCAGAAATTCACTCCACATGCTTTCATATAAAGAGCAGAGATTTGGTAGAGACAAGATGGGATCAAAGAGCAATTTTATTATTGTATAAATGTCTTGTCTTACTATGCACACAATTATTCTTGAACAAGCTAGTATCTTGGCTGACTGCTTAAGGCAAATGTGGTGTTAATTTGTTAAAAGCTCCTGGAATTTCACCAGTGGGAGGAGATGCCAGTGCAGACAAATGATGCATGTGTAACTGAAATTTCAATGCTGCTGAGTCATATAGGCAATCTTTTCCCTAGAATTTGGCTTTCTACCTCTCTTATATAGAATTTTGTTAAATCAAGAATCATAGTTTTTAGGATTTCAACATTTGGAGTTTTAATTTTGAGGGATAATGATTTATGAGGTTTTAGACTTCAAGGATTTCTACACCTGAGACTACGGTTCTGGGACTGTGTCTATAAGGACTGTGGAAGGTGTATGGGTTAACTGATTCTAAGAGTAGTTAGACTAAGGGATGGGGAAAAAGAATTTCTGGGGGAGATGGTTAAAAGCACAGAGTTTGGCTTCTGTGTGGCTATGTCTTCTTGAGGTGACCAGTCTGTGGGCTAATAGGATATGCCCACTTAGGATTTTTACTATGTCTTCTGAACTGTGCTCAAGGTATTTTTGATTTAGAAATTTTTTTCCCAAATGTCCCCAGTCCACTTTCAGGACCTTTACTGTCTCCTTTCAAGGATATACTTTTTCCAACATTGGTATTTGTACCTTTTATATCTGAAGGGTATCCAAGATACATCAGTTGGGGAGGTGCTTATACCAAGTTGCAGTACCATATGTTTGTTAGAGAAGCTTCTCATAGTGTAGACAGACATGGGCTATATTGCTCTAGGCTGTATAAGCATTGGGCATAGACTTACATGATATCCTTATTTGTAATAGCATCAGGAGTTTTTTTTTCCTTTGAAAGGGGCTAAGAATAGTAAGAGTTTGAAGAATACTATATGTTCAGAAAAGCTTCTGTAAATTTTTAAGCAAAACACTAAAATGAGAAATTTGTTGATGGTGGATGCATGTTTTGCCATAATAAAAGGAGGATAATGTTAGAGATTTGTAGATATGGGGACAGCCTGCATTTGGAGACCATGATTCTGTCATAAAACATAACTGTACAATGTATTTTTCCCGTTTTTCTCATCAAATGCCTTAGGCAAGTTTTATCAGGAGAGAAGGTAGCTTTCTGGTTCTTATTATAAGGTAAGTGATATGAAGTTCCATGCTACTGAACGATAGCAGATTGAATAGGCTGGAAGAGCTGGCAAGAATAATTGAAATGATTCTTCATGGAATTTAGATTTAATGGAAAAGTATATGGATCTGATGTAGTATGATAACCTGGAAAAAAGAAATGAGGATATGTTTTTGGTTTTCTGGTGCAGTGATTAGTGTTACTTGTTAGTTTGATAGAATCTAGATTCACTTAGGAGTTGGGCCTCTGGAAATGCATGTAGAGGATCAACTTGATTGCATTAATTGAAGTGCAAAGACTACTTCTTGTGGGTGGCACCATTACCTGGATGTGATTTTAGACTCTGTACACGCAGAAGGGAGATGGGCAACAGTATTTATTTATTACTCTGTATTCCAGATTGTGGATTTGATGAGAACAATTGCTTCAGGCTCCTGCTGCATTGACTTCTCTGTCATAATAGACTGCATCCTTGAACTATAAGCCCAAATAAACTCCTTCTCCCTTAGGTTGGAATATCTCACAGCAAGATGAAAGAGAGACAAGGCAGGAAAAATGGCCGTAAGTTGAAGCTGTTGGTATGCTAAAGCAGACCACATAGTTCTCAGGCCCTATATTATAGAACTGTTTTGTGGCTGGAATGTGGAATAATTTGGGACTTTGTGTTAGAAAAGCCCTTGAATACTAAAAGTAAAGAATAATGGGCCATTCTAGTAGAAATGTGGAAAGGAAACATGCTGAGAATAATGCAGATAGTGAGAGCCCAGCTCCTGAAGTTTCATAAGAATACAAGGTCTCTATCAGGAACCAGCATGGGGGTCAATTACAATAAATGTTAGTTTGCCCTTGTTCTGAGAACCTGAGTAAAGTTGAATTTAAAGACAATAGACTAATTTTTTTTTTTTTTTGCAAAGGGAAGGTGTGTTTGGGACAAGGGCAAAGCAACTGTAACTGTTAAGAGATGAACACCATTAAAGGGAACACTGACACTCTGCACTGGGACAATAAGATATGTGTCTGAGGCCAAGATTCTACCCATTAAAAATTCCAACTTGTAAGGACACAAATTTACAGGAAAGGAAAAAACAATTCTGAACTGAGAATGCAGCTGAGGGGGACCTATGGTCTTCTAAAGTAACTGCCAAGCATACTGTTTCCCAGAGGTCAGCACAAAGAAGCTGATAAAACTGGCCCAAGGGGAATAGGCTCCATCCCTAGCTGGCAGCTTATCTTGGCAGTGTGGTCCATGGGGTATTGGCTTTGCAGGAATGAAAGATGCAACTAAGGGAGGTAATGGATTTTTTCTGTTTTGTTTTGGAGAGAGTATGATGATATGCCCTGGCTAGAGTCCTCGATTTTATATGTGGAGAAAGGCTGCTGAACAGCAACATTCATTCATCACTCTGTGTTCCTGATTGTGGGAGTTATGTGACCAGCTGCTTCAAGCTCCTTCCTTGACTTTCCTGCCATGATCATCTGTTTTCTTTTTTTTTATTATTATTATTTTATTGATGCTTTGTGTATTTCATACATCATTTTCCAATTCGGTTCAGGCATATTTCCCTTTCCCTTCCCCCCACCCCACCCCATCCCAGATCATGCATTCTGCCATAACAGTCCTGCATCTCTCTCTCAGTTTTTTTCCATTTTTTTAGAAATAAGTGATAATTTATGCGTACAAGCATCCTTCATGTAAAACCAATTTGCAGGCAGTTGTGCCCAAACTCACACAGCCCATGGGTCCCACCATCCAGTGGGGGGGGGGCTTGTATGTTCGATCAAGTTGATCAAATGAGTGTCCAGACTATATTGCTGTAGTTTCACTGTTCACCCCAGTCGCAGCCCTTACATTCTACCATGCCCCCTCTTCTGCAGATTGTTCCCTAGGCTTAGAAAAGGGGCACAGGTGGATGAGAAGCAAAACAGTCTACTTTCTCTGGAGCTGTTGTCTTGGTCTCTAGTCAATTCTGGCTGTTTTCTTTCATGGGCTGCCAGCTTGTCCAGGCATAACCTTTCGATCCTACTAATGAAGCACATGCAATTAGATATATAGGTATTTAAACAGTATAATATATAGCCTTTCGATCCTACTAATGAAGCACACGCAATTAGATATATAGGTATTTAAACAGTACTAATTGTTATGGTAGGTTACTTTGGTATAGACACAGATGTTTGGATGGTATGTTAATCCATGAATTACATTTTCTTCTGTTAAGTATGACAGGGTCTTCGTGTGGTTTATAACATCTCCTAACCATTAGAGGATGTAAGCTTGTGGCATCAGCCGTGGGTTATTCCTCCAAGGAGAGAGCTAATAGCCAATTAGATTTGGGATATACAGACATATGGCTGCCACTGCTGCACAGTATTTCCAGGCAGATGAGGTGTAGCTGGTGCTGACGGAGGAGTCTTGCTTGACTCAAGGAGACCTATATTTGCTTTATTGGTTTAGTGGCCTTTGGTAACACTCTCTGGCATTCCAGAGACCATCTGTATACTTGCAAGTGCGGTCTCCATACATCTTTCCCATGTTTATATCAGGTCTTCAACAGCAGGGCCTTATCGCCTCTCTTCCTGCAGATATCCCAGTTTGGAGGCAAGGAGCCTTTACCTTTTGTGGGGGCTTGGATCCCCTGGCCAACATCTCCTTGGTAGAATAATCCATTGTTGATGTCAGAGCTCCTGTATTAATATATTTTGCTTAAGTGCATAGCTTAAGGAGACTTTAGCATTATATTTGGTTCTGAATAGAGAATAATCCTTTTCACAGTTTCTATGTCCATTAGTCAATTAAAGAAGGCAGTTTTACTGATTTTACAAGAGAATACCTCTATAACAGCTGGCTCCAATCTACAGCTGGAGAACGACCTCATCATCATCATATTTCTCCTTATTCTATGGGGGGGGGTTAAGAAAGTCTCTTGTATTAAAACCTTTGCAGCACCTAGAAGGTAAGCTTCGTTAGGAATCATTAAAAATAGTTGTTACTAGTAGGATCCACAGAGGGGCCTGATGTCTGCAGCAATCTGAGGCATTTCTTCCCTTCAATGCCCAGAGGAGTCAATCCTTCTGCTGGCACTTTCTGGTACATCCTACTCACTGCAAAGCTGCATTTTCTTTCTCAGCCATTAAGTTGGTGATACTCTGGCCTGTTGGAACATACAAATCCTTTCCCATAGTTAGTTTTAAGATTTGGGTTGCAAGGTTTTTTGACAAAAAGTTTTCATATCTATCTATATCCCCCTTTTTTATTTAAGGTTTTTATTTTTGACCCATGAGTCTCAAAAAAGCAGTTGTTTTATACATACCTATAGGGTGGAATCAAGGCACAGATTTCATCAAGTTCACCCATGCTGTTTTGGGTTACTGTATGTGATTAACTTGGGAAACAAAGTTTATTTTTGAGTTAAATCATCCTATAGGTGAAAGAGATTGCTACCAGGTGATACTATATGACAGCAAAATTATAGAGAACATTTGTTTATACCAATCCCAAAGTAATTGTTATACAGATTTTAGTTAAAGCTAATGTGGACAAGAGCAATTTATATCACCAATTAACTCAGATGCATTACCGTTTTTATCAGCCTTCAAACCAATGTTGTCCAATATGCACATATTTACTTTTACTAAGTCCTAAAACACCATGTATCCTGTAGACAGAGTCTGGGCAAAACTGGATACTTGTTGAACTCACGTCAATTAAACATGCACCAATCGAATATACACCCGTGTCCCTCTCCCACCCCTCCCACCCCTCCCGAGTCACCATTTCAGTCAGCCTTCTGATGCAATCTTTCTGTTGTTGTTCTTTTAATATGCATCCCTCTCCACAAGAAATATTTATAACTGGGTTATTGGTACTAGCGTCCACATATGAGAGATACCATTTGTCGTTTGTTTTTCTGGGACTGTGTTACTTCACTTAACATGATGTCTTCAAGCTCCATCCATTTACCTGCAAAGTTCATGATGTTGTCTTTCTTTACTGCTGCATAGAATTCCATTGTGTACATGTACCACATTTTCTCTATCCACTCGTCAGTTGAGGGGCATTTGGGTTGATTCCAGTTTTTTGCTATTGTGAACAGAGCGGCAATAAATATAGCTGTGCATGTATCTCTGCAGTAAGATGAGTCTTGTGGGTATATACCCAGGAGTGGTATGACTGGGTCAAATGGCAGGATCATTTTGAGTCTTCTAAGGGTTCTCCACACTGTTTTCCATAGTGGCTGCACAAGTTTACATTCCCACCAGCAATGGATGAGTGTTCCCCTTTCCCCACACCCTCTCCAGCACTTGGCATCATTTGTTTTCTTGATCCTAGCCAGTCTTACTGGAGTAAGATGGTATCTTAAGGTGGTTTTAATTTGCATTTCCTTAATTATTAGCGATGTTGAACACTTCTTAAGGTGTTTCTCAGCCATCTCTAATTCCTCCTCTGTGAAGTCTCTGTTCAGATCTTTGCTCCATCTTCTGAGTGATTCATTTGTTTTCTTTCTTCTTTGTTTTTTGAGTAGCTTATATACTCTGGAATTTAAAGTTTTGTCAGATGTATCTGCAGTGAAGGTTTCATCTGTTTTCTTAAACTGTAAGACAAAGTAAACACTTTCTCCTTTAAGATGCTTTTGTCTAACAAAAGCAACGGGAAAATAAATTTAAACTTGGAAAAATTAAACAAGATGTACAGAGGATGAATAGATGTTTTAAAGCAGTGGAAACTTGAGATTTAGTGTATTTCAAGTGAAAAACTTCCTGGAGAAATGGTTTATGGTATGGTCTCAGAGGAGAGTAACTGAAGTCAAATTGATTGACAAAATAAATATTTATGATTACAAACTGCATGAGAAACTCTAAAATATGAAGTTGCATAGCATGAGAGCAGGTCTCAGGTTTGAAAGGTAGACTGTAAGTAGATACTTGATATATTCAGGTGACTTCAAGGAAGAGATGCAGATTAAACAAAGCAAGATTATAAAAATTGTATAGCAGAAAAATTTCTTTAGGAAGATGATGAGAACAAAGGTTTTAAAAAGCAATGGGAAGCAAGGAACATTTACCGGGTGTATAAATGTTGCTTGACACTGATCATTCCCTCAAGTAGCCTTCAAGGATGAAGAGAGGTTAATGTATATCGTATGTGTGGAGAGAAATCATGGTAAAAATATACACTGAATTTTATAATTCTGGAAAGGAAAAGTATCCCTTAAATATATTACTTTAAAGCATTACCTAAAATATGTCCTAGGCATGTGATAAGATAACCTACTTCCATTTAAAAGCTTTTAAGATAGATTTGAAGTCTCAGAAGAATCTAGTTTTAGGTGATTCAAAATAGTAATAATGAAAATCAGAAATTACTTTTGTTTCAGGGTGGAGAATTAAAAAATGACTCATTTCATTTGTATGGTGGTTAATATTTAAAAACTGGATCTTCATTTTGAGAAACTCTAGCCGGGCGTGGTGGCATGTGCCTTTAATCCCAGCACTCGGGAGGTAGAGGTAGGAGGATCTCTGTGAGTTCAAGTCCAGCCAGGTTTGCAGTGTGAGCTCCAGGTACTAAAAGGGAGACCCCGCCTCAAAAATACCAAAAAAAAAAATCATTTTGGGAAACTCTGATCTGTAGTGTTCCATGATTCCCAATGGTAAAAATCCTCCTATTATTGCTGATTTCAAGCTGTACACATGCTACTGAATGTGAATTTGGAATGGTGTGTACACAATTGTCTGTGACAAGCTTTCATGAACTAGCTCTGGCATACTACTGAATCAAAATAGCAGAAATAAAAGTTTTGGATAAGAATGTATAGGAAAATGATTGGGGATAGGATATGACTGGGAGAAAACTAAAGAAAGTTAGCCACTTAGCTGTTTTTGAGGGCAGCCATCAAGAATGTCAGAGATGAGTTTTAGTTGGATCAAATGTTCTTGAAACCAGGCAGGTTCAGTTAAAGTCTGATGTTTTTCCTCAGGATTGGTAATCAAATAGTGGTGAAATTTCATTTTGGGTTCTTTCAAGAAGGTTTTGCCTAGGGTAAGGAGGAGATTACTTTTCAATAGCATCAACATCGGTGTAGAGGTTTTGAAGGAAATAAGAACTAAGTTTATTGACTAATCAGCAGGCAAACTATTATCACTGTACAGAAACACTGCAGGCTTTGAGGACTGATGAGGGCTGAAACTGAACCCAGAGCCACAGCTTTGCTCCACTGGAGCAGCACCTAATCAACAGGACATCCGTCATTTTTCATTCACAGAAAAGCATCACATATCAGAGCTGAATTCCTGGGGAATGCTCACCTCCTCAGAAGTATTTGCATTCTTTTTTCAGCATACTGGGTTTATTTATTTACTAATTTATTTTTTGAAGTTAATAAATGAATACTATATTTACATAATTTTCATTTCTCCTTTGAATTAGATAACCATTCAGGGATCTTGTTCCGGGAGAAAATGGATTCATTCTCTCTCTCTCTCTCTCTCTCTCTCTCTCTCTCTCTCTCTCTGTCTTTCTCGGCAGCCACTTATTGCTTATAGCTCTTCATCTAGAGATGGTACCTTGTGAAATTTCCACCATCCACATTGGCATGTCAGCTGATGTAGACATTATTTAGGTCTTATATCAACAATCATATTGTTGAGATTTCATAGATTTTTTCATTCTTAAGAAAACATCTAAAGAAAATGACGACAATAACTTATTTCACATTGATAGAATTTAAAGCATTGAGGTATGTTGATATTCAATAAGGTTTTTAGTTGAAGTACCTTCCCACAGTCTCTAAAAGAATACAAATTATTTATACACAGAATTACCTTTACCACAAATTGAGCCTTCTTTTTTGCTCCTTCATATAGGAAATTATTAATTTCTCCAAATATAAAATCATATAAATTATATACTATCAGATTTGACCATGGAGTACTGTATGTGTATATCCAATTATCATTCTATACTAGATAAATACATTAAATTACAATAGTTAAAACTGTCTATATAACAAGCGTTAAACAAAATGTTAGCACAAAGTTTTCCTTCCAAATACTTGTAATATAGCCATGTAACAATTTGTAGGCTGTAATTGGTATACTTGAGATCCATCCATTGCAATATGGAAATCCACATTTTGCAGAATTCTGTGATGTTAGCATCTTAGAATGGTGTTTTCTTGTCATTAAAATATTGGGTAGATCTTTGCTAAGTTTAATCAAGGTTGCCTTACTACACATTTGACTCTTAGGATGTGCCAAATTAAATTTGATGTTGTCTTGGCTGGATTATTGAGTGTTTTTTTGCTATTTCCTTTGAGATATTTTGGTTCTGTAGTAATAAATTAAATCTCAGTTATTGCCCTTTCAGCATCCATACTGCCAGACTTTAAAAGTATGTAATGATAATTATGGATTTAAAAAATTTTTTTCTTTCCTTTTTCTTTTCTTTCTTTTTTAGTAAATATAATACCTGATGTTACTCATCCAATTGATATGTAATGTAGGAATGTAAAGTAACAGTTTTTGTTTCTTTACCTGCACACAACCTACTGTCAAAATGTCAATCCCCTAAACATGTTTTGGAATTATCTTATAGTTTATTTTCATACGTCATAATGTTAGCACATGTGTGTCCTGAGTATATGCATGTTTTGAAGCAATACAAATTGAAAGGAACAACAACAAAAAGACTGGGTCAAAGAACTGACTTAAACAGTAAAATTCTGGGGCTGGAGAGATAGCCTAGCGGTTAAGAGCACCGACTGCTCTTGCAGAGGACCCGGGTTCGATCCCCAGCACCCACATGGCGGCCGAGAACCGTCTGTAACTCCAATTCCAGGAGAACTCCAGTTCCAGGGGAATCCGAGACCCTCTTCTGACCTCCGCAGCATTGCACGACACGGGTGCACAAACCTACATGCAGACAGTACATTCA
>VZQC01015136.1:881912-897841 GCA_009823505.1 Rhizomys pruinosus
AGGGAACTCGAGGAAGAGCAGGTGGACTGAGCAGACTCAGCCAGGCAGATGCATGGGGAGTTGACCGTCCTGTCCTGCTTACATTCTAGTTTTTCTATTTATTATTTTTATTTTATGTGTATGATATATACACAAGTGCTAGGATTAAAGGCATGTGCCACCATGCTGGGGTTAAAGGTGTGCATCACCATGGTGGGTTTATTTGTGATTTTTTTTTAAACTCATTCCCAACTTGATTTCATGCATGTGTATGTATTTTACAAAAATCCACTCCCCCATATCCCCTCTTATCCCTCTCTCATTCTTTTTATTTTTGTCTTTTTGAGACAGGGTCTCCTGGTAGCCCTAGCTGTCCTGGAACTCACTCTGTAGACCAGGCTGGCCTTGAACTCACAAAGATCTGCCTGCCTCTGCCTCCCAAGTGCTAGGATTAAAGGTGTGCACCACCACGCCCGGCCTCAATTTTTTTTTTTTTTTTGTCTAAGAAGGGGGAATGGTTTTTAATTTGATTAAGAAATATATGAAATGAGCAAAAGTTCAATAAAAATTTAAGAAAAAATAGTGTAACTTACTCATTGAATAAAAGACTTACCTTGTTCACTAAATCCTGTTTTAGATTACGTTATGAATAATTCTTCTGTGTCTTCATTAACTATACAGAAATTATTAGATTTTCCCTAATAATAGTTCCATTTGATAAGGAAAACATGGAATGTGTATTGTCTGGATGAATTGCAGCTTATAGTATCCTTTATAGTGAAACAGTTAAGTTGTTGATTTATCTATATTGGTTTTTTTTGTTTGTTTGTTTTTGTATTTTTGAGACAGGGTCTGCCTTTTAGTACCAGCTGTTCTGGAGCTCGCTCTGTAGACCAGGCTGGCCTTGAACTCACAGAAATCCACCTGCCTCTGCCTCCCGATTGCTGGGATTAAAGGCGTGCACCACCATGCCTGGCTTTATATTGGTATTTAAGGACAATAAATTGTAACGCTATTTATTAAGGTTAATAACAGATGTTCTAGCCAGGTGTGGTGGCACATGGCTTTAATACCAGCACTCAGGAGGCAGAGGCAGGTGAATCTCTAGATCAAGGCCAGTCTGGTCTACATAGCAAGTTCTAGGTCAGCTGGGGTTACGGGGAGACCCTGTTTGAAAAAGATCAAAAAGCAAACAAAACAAAAAATAGCAGGTGTACTAAGAGCCAGGAAACACATGTTCTGCCTATGCAGCTAAATATTAGTATTAAATAAATATTTTTTGTAAATAAATAAATATTATTTGTGTAAACTTTTTATTGAACTTTTTTGTATTTTAAACAGTACATCTCAATCAGTCTTAATCATCATTATAATTATACCCTGTTTCCAATTGGCACCCTTCTATAACAAACCTCCACCCCGGAATTCATACATTCTATCACTTGTGTTAAGTTCTATCATGTCAATTTAGTGTTCCCAGATGTTCCTTAGTGCAAGTTCATCCACTGGGCTCTAGTCATCCTATCTAGAGTCCTTTACTTGAAGATCATCAGATCTCCATCACCCAGCTGCCAATAATTTTTTGACTAAGTTTGGGGCTTAGTGTCCATTTCCACAGTTCTGTGTTGGGGTTTTGTCTGCTTGAGTTTGATAGGTCTTGTGCATGCTGACACCATTGCTGTAGGTACCGCCACTGGTCACACATGGACATTGTTTATGAATTGTCCAAGCCTATGTGGCACATCTACAATGAGCCTAAGTATCATGGAACATAGAACAAGGGGTAAAGAAGACACTGATGAACTTCTCAGCTCTCATTAATGAAGCTCTGTCATGTGACAGAGGTCCAAGAACAAAAAAGTCACAAATGGCCAAATGGTAGAGGATAAGAGTCAGCAGAGTGTGGGTCGTTGAGCAGGACTCTTATGTTAAAGTTCACCGACCCAGGGCTCAGGGACCATTTAGGAAAAGGGAGTAGAAAGATTGTAAGAGCTAGAGAGGAGGTACACGAACATATGGAAATAGAGTCCTACAAGCTCCTAGGACCTTGCTCTTATGAATCTAAACAATAGTGTCAGCATGTACAAGACCCATGTAAACTCAAAAAGATAAATATTTGATTTTTAAAGTTGAACATTATGGAGTAGATACAGTGCAAACAAAAGACTTAAAAATTAATTTGGTAGAATTTATTTATACTAGTGATGAGAAATACAGTCATCATTTACAATGGAAAATTCTATTATG
Organism: Rhizomys pruinosus; assembly: GCA_009823505.1. Classification (NCBI taxonomy): domain Eukaryota; kingdom Metazoa; phylum Chordata; class Mammalia; order Rodentia; family Spalacidae; genus Rhizomys; species Rhizomys pruinosus. The sequence continues at coordinate 884,139 of VZQC01015136.1, forward strand.
AGGGAAACATGCAAAGTAGGCGGCTACTGTTAAATGTTTACAGTGCTTTAATAGGTAATTTTCATTTTTAAAGTAGTGTGAATAGCATAATATCAAATTACAAGAATCATCAACTCAAAGGAGTTTCATATATAAGTCACTGCAGCATAATTTTAATCAATAACGCCAAGATAGTAACAATAAATTTCTTGCTGGTGGTCTTTGAAAGATTGGAGATTGGTTAATTACAAAGAGGGTTGGAAAGCACCATGAAAAATAGGCAGCCCCAACACTTGGTTACTTTTGAATTCTTTTCTGAAAAATTGTCTCTTCTATGATGAATTACATAGCTCTAGGCGGGGGTACATATGGAAGAAGAAGGAAATGCCCACAAACTAGTAGATTTACCCAGTAAGCCCTTGAGATGTACAGAGTAACACTTATGGCAACCAAATTGTTCTAAAATTCATAGTAGGTGCTTCAGGCACTGAATCACGTTTACTTTATGAACTAGAGTTTTGTGATTTTTGCTATAAACGCTTTGTGTGTAAATGAAAGATTTATTGACCTATTCATATGTTTGAAAATGTTCCTTTCTTCAGGCTTTGAAGACTTTCAAATACAACATGTATTCTCTTTCCTATAAAGTCTGATTTTTCTAATGAGATTCTTTTTATGTATTCATTACATGATAACAGCACTATGCTTTTTAGTGAAACAGCAATAACTAAGCTTAAGGAACTATCTTCTATGGTCCTCTTAAACTAAATTCCTACCTTAAGTTTGGATAGGTCTATTCTAAGAAGCCTTGGAGGTTGGATTGGAGACCAATAAATTATTATTTAGTCTTCCTTAAAGGAATTGTAAAATCAAGCATTGCTTATATCTGGATTCAACTTATTTATTATGTATCATGTGAATTAAAAATGCATAAAAGTTTGAACCTACTTAAGCACTCTTGTAGAAACTCCTTAATTCTCAAACTCCATTACTGTTTAGACAGGGTGGTGTGACCCCATGAAACATTGCTGGGGATAATATATGGACTTCTATGTGTATACTAAAGCATGTATTGCAAGATTGATGGATGTTTTTCATTTTCAAGAAAGTCAATTTCCCATTAAGTGAGGGAAGAGGACATATAAGTGGCAGTAAATAATTGAATGGAATAAAGTTTCTGAGGCTCCTGATAATTTATCTAACTGCACATCACTTTGTAACATGTTAACAGGGAGGATATTTTCAATTCAGTTTTCCTGCTTAACTAAAAATGGGTAAGTACATGCAGTCCTAGGAAAATATGGAGAAATAGGCATTTTTCTTTCTATTTTAGTATTTCTAGATATATGCAGCATAGTCTTGTTTTTCTTTTCCTAACCACATCTGTCTTAACAGCATTACATTTTAAAGTGTAATGTTCCCTTTCAATCACTGTGACTGCTAACTTTATCATCTGTGAAAGCTTCCCCAGAGGTTGGGTCTCTTCAGAAGCAGTGCTTTTTTCTTAACTGGTCTATCAAGATTTTTTGATCAGAGAATTTGTCGAAGAACAGAGATTTTTTTGCATATTTTTCCTTACACACTTTATAAGCAGCATGGATTTTGTTTCACTACCTTTCTTTTTTTCTATTACTTTTTAATTTTTTTCATTTTTTAACAATAAGTAATAATTTATGAGTACAAGCATCCTTCATTTAAAAGCAATTTGCAAGCAGTTGTGCCCAAACCCACACAGCCCAAGGGTCCCACCATCCAGCTGGGGGGCTTGTATGTTCAATCAAGTTGATCAAATAAGTGTCCAGACTATATTGCTGTAGTTTCACCATTCACCCCAATCGCAGCCCTTACATTCTACCATGCCCCCTCTTCTGCAGATTGTTCCTTAGGCTTAGAAAAGGGGCACAGGTGGACGAGAAGCAAAACAGTCTACTTTCTCTGGAGCTGTCGTTTTGGACTCTGGTCAGTTCTGGCTGTTTCCTTTCATGGGCTGACAGTTTGTCCAGGAATAACCTTTCAGTCCTACTAATGAAGCATAGGCAATTAGATATATAGGTATTTAAACAGTACTAATTGTTATGGTAGGTTACTTTGGTATAGACACAGGTATTTGGATGTTATGTTAATCTATGAATTACATTTTTTTGTAATGTAGGACAGGGTCTTACTGTGGCTTATAACATCTAACCGCTAGAGGATGTAAACTTGTGGCATCAGCCATGGGTTATTCCTCCAAGGAGAGAGCTAATAGCCAATTGGATTTGGGATATACGGGCTGTCGTAGTTTGTCTTCCATTGCTGTGACAAAACACTCTGACCGGCACCAACTTGGGGGGGAAAGGGTTTATTCAGCTCATATCTCCTGGGTCGTAGTTCATCACTCAGGGAACCCAAGGCAGGAACTCAGGGCAGGAACATGGAGGCAGGAGCTGAATCACAGGCCATGGAGGAATGCTGTTTGCTGGCTTGCTTCCCTGGCTTATGCCCAGCCTGCCTTCTTATACCATACACAAGCACCTGCCCAGGGTGGCACCACTCATTGTAGGCTGGGCCCTTCCACACTGCTCGACCATCAAGCCAATACTCCACAGATGTGGCCACAGGCCAATCCAATGGAGCCAATTCCCCAATTGAGGCTCCCTCAACCCAGGTGTGTCAAGTTGACACCAAAGCTATCCAGCACACGGGCATATGGCTGACTCTGCTGCACAGTATTTCCAGGCAGGTGAGGTGTAGCTGGTGCTGATGAGGAGTCTTGCTTGACTCAAGGAGCACTACCTTTCCTTCTTACCCTTGGGTAGTCCTAGAGAGGTAGAGTGCTAAAAGTACAGAGTCCCCAGGAGGGTTCAAGGGCTCAGAGTCAGTGTAAACCACTTTTGTTATTTACATTATAAAATAAGTTTATTAAAAGCCAGTTCTAGAGAAAAATGATCTCCTGATTTTGCTGCATTTTGCCATTACCTTGCAGTAAAAGAGCATGGCTGGGGTGAGGTTTAATGCTCTAAGGCCTTGAGTTTTTGATAGATGAGAAGGCATCTATATAGCAGAGTTTATTGATAAATTTACTTTTCTCCACAAATAAATAGTATAACATGAAGGACTTTTATAGGTATAACAGCACTGGAACACTGGCTCAAAGAACATGGTATAGACTGAGTGGGCTATTCATGTCATGCCTGGAATATTGATATTGCTGTGGTACTTCTTTGAAGATACTTAGTATCTTCAGCGCATGCCATAAACACAAGACGAATAAAATTTAAGAGTCATTTTCATCCCTCTAAATTTTGGAGCACTCTATGACTACAATAGAGAAATGCACCAAGATTTAAAATTATTGCATCTATTTAGCTACCTTTTTTTTATTTTGCAATGCTATTTTGAGCTTGGTTACTTGTTCAACCATCTCCATCCTCATCCTTCCCTAATTGGTCATTCAGCTTTGTGGAACTCTTTGCTTTCTTGAAATTCTCTAGTAAATTATAAAGTCTTTTGAGGACTGTAACCAAGTTCTTTACTTTTCCAGTCTACTATTTGGCATAATGTTTTGTATGTGCTAGATATGCAAAGATGATTTTTTAAAAATTTTATTTATTATTTTAATTTTATGTGTATGGGTGTATTGCCTTCATGTATGTAAGGGCACCTGTGTAATGCAATGCCCAAGGAGGTCAGAAGAGGGAGTTGGATTGGCATGGAGCTACCATGTGGGAATTGAGAAGTGAACCCAGGTTCTCTGCAAGAGAAGACTGGTCATAACTGCTGAGCTATCTCACCAGCCCCAGTAATGAGTTTTAAAAGAACATATGCAGTGCAAATACTTTTATAATATTAAGGAATTATATGGGACATGAACTTTTATATTTAGTGATAATCACATGTCATAAATGTTTGAACATGTCCTAATTGTTTATTAAATGCAGATCTTTGTTGTCTTCATAGTTTTATCCCATTGCACTCATCTTTCTGTATTTTATTTTCACCTGGCGATTTCACCCATCTCGCATTACTTCTATCAATCATGTACTTAGTGACACCTCTTTTACTTAGAATGTTAGGCTTTCTCTTCCAATTTTTAAAATTTATTCTATTTTATTATTTTTAAATTATGTGTATATGTGTGTATCTGTTTGTGGGTTTGTGCACATCAGTGCAATGCAGGCTGCTGTGAGTTTCCCAACGAGGATGCTGGGAATCAAACTCAGGTCTTCTGCAAGAGTGGCTAGTGCTTTTAACCACTGAGCCATCTCTCCAGCCCCTTTCTTCCAGTTTTCACTTGTATGTATTGCTATGACCTGTAACAGCCATGTTCCGAGTTCTCATCATCCTATGTTTCTCTTTCTAAACTTTTTACTTGGTCAGTAGTATTTCACTTTATCAGTTTGTAAATATTTTATTTTGTTCCTGATTACTGCCTGTTTGACTAAAGTTCACTGTATTTTTGTGTACTGATTTCTTCAATTCACTTATTTTCTCTTCTTTGAAACCACTCAGTCTAGACATGATCATGGGCCAATTCTCACCTTACAGAAACTTAGTTTGTCTTTCTGACTCTGTTCACTTATTTTCCAGATAAGGATTTTGGTGGTTTTTTTTTTTTCTCTTGCAAAAAGACTACATATTTGGGACTGGAGAGATGGCTCAGCGGTTAAGAGCACTGGCTGCTTTTGAAGAGGAACTGAGTTTGATTCCCTGCACCCACATGACAGCTAACAACAGTCCATAATTCCAGTACCGGAGAATCTGACACCCTCTTCCAACATCGGTGGGCATTGCAAGACACCAGTGTCTTTACATTCATGCAGGCAATAGACTAAAACACATAAAATGAAAGAACATTAAAAAAACACATACACATAAGGGGCTGGAGAGATGGCTCAGTAGTTAAAAACACTGACTGCTCTGGCAGAGGACGTCGGTTTGATTCCCAGCACCCACATGGCAGTGAAAAACCATCCTTAACTCAAGTTCCAGTGGAATCCGACACCCTCTTCTGATCTCTAGCATCTCAAGACACAGGTGTACTCACATATATGTAGTCAACATAATCATACATATAAAATAAAAAATAAATAAAATATTAAAAACACAAAAAAGACACACTGAAGTTAGCCCCTATTAGCCTCAGTTTAGTTATCTACAAAATGGGCATACTTATTCCCTGATAGAGTTTTGCAAGGTTTTAGTAAGTTAAAAACTCTTGCCGGGCGTGGTGGCGCACGCCTTTAATCCTAGCACTTGGGAGGCAGAGACAGGCGGATCTTTGTGAGTTCAAGGCCAGCCTGGTCTACAAGGTGAGTTCCAGGACAGCTGGGGCTACAGGGAGACCCTGTCTCGAAAAGACCAAAAAAAAAAAAAAAACCTCTTGGCCTAATGACTTAATATTACATTCAATAAATACTAGATATTATTTAATCATCAATCAAACTAACCATTTACATAAGACTTTAGTGTACCAGGAATTTTTAAATTGCAAGATATAGAAACATGCTTACATATTCCTTGCCTTTGAGAATCTGTGAGGAGAGGTCAATTTTGGAGTTTAATTATAAAGAAATAAGGACAAATATTGTGTACGTGTGTGTGTGCGTGTGTGTGTGTGTGTGTGTGTGTGTGTGTGTGTGTGTGAATTTCTGGGAGTCAAGGAACTTTAAATTAGGTGGAAGAATTTAGGCTGGAACATGAGGGATGAGTAGGAGATAGCCCCAAGTAGAGAAAATTGGAGAGAATTTCAGGTGGAAACAAAGACATGCATTAGTCCAAGAATGCTTGGGTACGTTGGTGATATGTCTAATCTGATAGATATAAAGCAGGACAAGAAGGCTAGCCAGTTGGTAAAGGGCCTCCCAAAGGGATTCATATGCAATTGGAATTGTGGCATACTTTAATGTTGTTTTAAAACACATGTCGGCAGGTGTGGTGGTGCACGCCTTTAATCCCAGCACTTGTGAGGCAGAGGCAGGCGGATCTCTGTTCGTTCAAGGCCGGCCTGGTCTACAGAGCGAGCTCCAGGCCAGCTGGGACTACAGGGAGACCCTGTCTCAAAAGACTCCAAAAAAATAATAAAACACGTGTCAAGTAATTTATCAAGGGACTAGAGACATGGCTCAGTTAGTAAGGTGCTTTCCATGAAGCCCAAATACCTGTGTTGAGATCCCTAGCACCCACATAAAAAGCTGGGCCCAGCGGTACATCTGTAATACCAGAATTGTAAAGAGAGGAACAGGCAGATTCTTGGCTCACTGGCCAGCCAGTCAAGCTGATTTAGTGAACTCCAGGTTCAGTGAGAGATTCAGTGTCAAAAAGTAAATTAGAGAGTGATTGAGGAAGAGATAACCTGATGTTGCCCTCTGGCCTCCAAGTACAAATATACTCATGTTCACTCCCCCACATGCACACTTACACACACCAACTGAATGTGTACATGGACCACACACACATCTACAGAACACCATGTATGAGCATGCATGCACACACACAATTATCAATATTTTATATAGGGTGTCAATTATGCCAGGCCATAACATACTTCTGTGTTTTGCTAGTTTACTTGCAATCTCTTTATTTCATTACTATTTGTTCACCAGAGTTGGCCAGAACCCAGGAATGAAATGAAGGGAAATACAAAGGAAATATTGTGGAGAAAAACAAAAATTGGTCACTTGAAAGTATAGTGTTGAATACAAAGCTTAACAAAAAGAAATTTACAGTATGAAAATGGTACAATAGAATATAGATTTTGTACATTTAAGATCATGTCATCTGTGAACAGAGATCATTGTACTTCTTTATTTGTGATTTGGAGGCCTGGATTTATTCATAGCTGCCCTATTACTGTGGCTAGGACTCTTGATGCTATTGAATTAAATCGGAAGGAGTAGATATCCTTGTCTTAGTTCTGAGTTTAAATATTTTATTTATTATTTTTATTTTATTCTTATGTACTTGAGTATATTGCTTATGTGGATGTAAGTACAATGCCTATGGAAGTCAGTAAAGGGCATCTTCTGGAACTGTAGTCATGGATAGTTATCTGCCATGTGGGTGCTGGGAATCAAACTGGGGTCCTCTGCAAGAGCAGCCAGTGCACTTAACCACTGAGCTGTCTTTCCAAACCCAATCATTTCTGATTTTAAAAGAAATCACCCAGTCTTTGTTGTTAGTGATGTACTTCTCATATATGCCCTCTATTATGTACATATAACTTCCTTGTGTATCTAGTTTTTTTAGTCCTTCATTATTGAAGAATAATGAATAATGTTATGCATTTTTTTCATCAATTGAAATAATCTGTGTAATATTTATCTTTCATTTGTTTATTGTGGTAAATAACAGTAATTTTCATGTGCTTAACTACACTTGCATTCCAGGTATAATATCTTACTTGGTTATTTATGATGTGTAATCCTCTTATGTGTTGTTCAATCCAGTTTGATAGTATTATGGTGAGGAATTTTGCATCACTATTTGCCAGGGATATTTGATTGTACTAGTCCTCTACTGCCAATATAATGGAGACCTTATATTTTCATTTTTGTAATTTAAAAAATTCAGACCATATTTGTCTTTATTTTTGTCTTGAATTTTATATATTATGTGAGCTGATGGTCTAATTTTGTGGTTCTACACATGGTTATTTAGAAACATATTAAAGAGATTGTCCTTCCTCCATTACGTGTTCTCGGTTTCTTTGTCGAAATCAATTGACTGAAATTTGTAGCTTTATTTCTGCTCTGTCTATTCTTGTAGCTAACATTTTATTCACAGTGAGGGGAGATTGCTAGGTAGGCTGAGTAGATATTTATGACAATTATCAATCTCAGTTCATTGCTGCCAGGAAATTCAAGTGGTGGTTCACCTGAAATGGCTAAAGACATTGTAGATGATCAAAACTTAAGGCAGACAGACATATGTTGAAAGATGGCTCTGAAAGTGTCAGATAGTGGGAAACTTCTTTGCAGAAAAGTGAATGTTTTTTAACATAGAATGACCCACTTAGAATTTATAAACTCTTTTTTGATATTGGTAGATCTTCAAATTTCATTTTTTTCTACATATTAGAATGTTGACAGTTTTGCTAATTAATTCTTTATGGATAGAAAAAAAGATACTACTATTTTGAATATAGAGAAGATAAGTGAGTCCTGAAGAAATGAGGTATCTCATGGTTAGTTCCACAGAAACAGTGTTTTTGTTCACTGGAAAAAAACTATGGTTTTTATAAACAAAATGAAAGTGCATTTATAATTCCTGCTTTCTGTAATCACCATTCTACTTTTCTTTTAAATCTTTTCACATAATGGCATCACCATTAACTTAGACATTAACCTAGATGTCTGGATGATATTTGTCTTCTCCCCCCCCCCCCCTTTTTGTTCCTTTATCAAACTAGACAGCAAGGCCCCATTATTTCTTTTTTTTAAATTTTATTTATTTTTCTATGTGTATGAATGTACTGTCTGCATGTAGGCTTGTGCACCCGTGTCGTGCAATGCTGCGGAGGTCAGAAGAGGGTCTCAGATTTCCCTGGAACTGGAGTTCTCCTTGAATTGGAGTTACAGACAGTTCTTAGCCGCCATGTGGGTGCTGGGGATCGAACCCGGGTCCTCTGCAAGAGCAGTCGGTGCTCTTAACCACTAGGCTATCTCTCCAGCCCCCAATTATTTCTTATTTTAAAAGAAATCATTCAGTCTTTCAGCATTAAGTGTGTTTTTAGTGATGTGCTTCTCATATATGCGTTTATTATGTAGATAAAACTTCCTTGCTTATCTAGTTTTTGCATCATTATTTGTGCCACCTAGAATTTTCTTTTCTCCATTGTTTCCTTGTTAGCCTTTTAGAGGCTGTCAGGGTTTCAAGCCTTCGTGATCTCTAATGTGAACTCACCTTTTCTTAATTGAGTTTCTAGGTTAAGTTCATCCTAACTGCCATCTATTTCATCCTTCCTCTGTCATCAGTCATCTTTCTCAAAATCCTAACAGTCTCCTGTTTGCAAGCACATATTTACTTTATATTTAGTGCCTTCAAAATGAAGGGCATTGGTGGGAAAAGGCTATTATGTAGCAAAATCCTGTGAATTGAAACATTCCTTCTTGGAGGAAGATAGGAGGTTCATAATACACAGGAAATAAAGAAAGAAACAAGTTCAGAAGCTCTGGAACAAGAGTCATAAAACCCCCTTTCCAAGGTTATCTGAACAGTAATAATTGCTGGGCAGAGGATATTTCCCAACCTTCAGAGCTGCACGCCATGCAGGGAGCTCCGGAGGTGCTGCTGTCCTGAGTCGTCAACCAGGCTGGGGTGAGCATTTTGGGTGATGCAGCTGCCTTGGAGTCATCCATGCTCCTGTAAGTAGCCCTCCACTCGTGCTCCTCTAAGTATCCCCAATAATGTACTGATATGCTAAGCTGAACTTGAGTGTAATCATTTCTTTAGTCCATCAATGGTGCCCTAGCTGAAGTGAAGAAATTTTCGTTTATACCTCCCCTGGGAAAGACCTACAGCAGATTAAAATTTTTTGGCACTAGAGTCATTGACCAATGGGGTTCTGTGTTACCTTCTGTTGCATATGGATGGACATTGTGAGAAGTTTCACTAAAAACTGAATAGGACTAATGTAAAACTCTTGCTATTTCTTGGCTTAGTAGTTAAGAGACTGGCTGTTTATAATATGTTTTTTGTTTCCTGGAATATTTTCTCTTAGAATACTCCTCCTTGTAATAGTTTTGTCAAGTCCAGGCCATTTGGAGGGGCCATACGTGTTCCAGTTGACAGGTCCAGGTGTGCTCTCAGCATCAATTGACATCCATAGGATTGAGGAATCTTGACTCTCCAGCCCAACTGATGGAGGTTTCATATGAACTGGATTCCCTCCCAACATTTGACTGCAATATTACAGCACTCAAATGCTCCAAGACAAAAACAAAAACAGATCCGGCAGGGAGCTCAGTTCCCGCATCCACCCCCCCCCCCAATAATAAACACCAACAAATAACCAACAGGACAGATAAAAACTGAACTACAAATGGGTTATAATGAACTATTGTTTACAACACAGTTTTGAGCTGAGCTGTTTTGCAATAATAGATAACAGAGTACTTGGCTTAAAATGTGCCTTTTTTCCCCATTGACCTGCTTTTAGCTATCATGTCACGATGATCCTACAAGCATGCTATTTCAGCCAGTCTCTAAACATTTAGTGAGTTCTTTTGTGACTGGATGTTTGTATGCACTGTGCCTTTTCCTAAGCTCCATATTTATCATTTACCTGGAATATTCTTCTTCATGATTCAGATTCTGTCACTTCTCTGAGCATACTTTCTTTTTCCTCTGGGTATAATTAGTTTCTTTTCCCACTCAGATTCCATTGTACTTTTGCATCACGGTTGTTATTATCTTAATTGTTTTTGTGATTTTATTCCTTATTGCTTCCTGCAGGGCATTGATCATGTCTTATTTAATTCTATGTTCCTTAAATGTAGCTCTGGCATAGAATGAATGGCATGTCTCTTTCTGTGTCTCTGTGAGTCTATGTTTGAGTATGGGTGTAGAGTGGAAAGGTGTATTTGTGGGTTTATTGAAGGGAAATGTTAAGTCTAATACATTAAGGTATCTTCAAGTACAATAAAATTCAGTGGTTTGATTTCTGATGCAAGAAATTCCTAGTAGGTCCTCAAAATACAATGTCAGGGGGAGTAAAATATATTTTACAGATTTTAGAGGCTTGTTTGGATTAGGTACATCAAAATTCATTGTCTATATGAAAATATATGTATAGATATATGTTTATAATTGATAAATACTGTTNTTTTGTGTGTGTGTGTGTGTGTGTGTGTCTGATGATGTCCTTTATCTCTCGGTATGCTATTATTTTACTCACATAAGTTCTGCTGCCGTTTTAGACATTCTCCTGGGAAGCTTCCTTCAGGCAGAGAGTACCCAAGAATCCAGGTAGGGAGCATGGTGATTTTCCCTTTAAACAAATGGCCTCCACATTTGCTAAGGATAAAGTCATATGGAAAAATATGCTTTGTCTGTCCAACTACTGCTTCTCTGTGAAAGTGGAGCATGTGTCTTCCATTCTTTTCCATGTACATTCTATTTCCCAGAAATAATCACACACTCCTGCTTAAATGCAAGAGGACCAGGTACATTAGAGGAATTAATAAACTACATTTGGTGAGTACTAGTAATTTCTTCCCATCCTCCCTATTCTTGCAGGTTACTCTGAACTTTGCATTATAAATAGTCTTTAATCAGATAATTTGTAGGAAGTTTGACCTGATGCAAAATTTTTTGATTGCAATTCTAGATAAGCTAAATTACCTCTAAGATCCCTCAACCAAAATTATATTGTAGGTAGGAAATTTATTAACAGAAATAGAAATGGCACATGAGATGTCCCTATCATAGAAGATATGACTGGCCAAAAAGATCATCCTAAAATAGGGTGAAATACACATCTCAGCAGAGCTCTCAGTATGAGTTTTGTTCTATATCTGATTTTGTGATACATGATCTTGCCCTATGGTTAAGTATGGGTTTCTAGTCAAGATTTAACTGGATGTGGTGGTGCAGGCCTTTAACACCAGCACTTAGGAAGAAGAAGCAGGATGAGTTCCAGGCCAGCCTGGTTTACATTAGGGGACTACGGTCAGCCATGGTTACACAGTGAGACCTTGTATAAAAAAAATGATTTGGCTTTAATATGAGATGATTATACATGTGCCATGTACTTTTAAATTCTCACATTCAAATATGGGATATGACTTTTTTCTACCTTTTAGTATTTCTGATAGTGTTATGTAGCTTATGAAATCTTGGTTTATGACAAAGTCATTTTTAAGGTTTAGTCACTAAGCACCTCAGCAGTTTGGTTTTGTATTAAGATTATTGAGTGCTATATTTGTGTTTTCTCTGTAGTAATTGTAGGAACAAGGGTCAAGGAGAGGAAGTAATAAGTATAGCAACATCTGCATCTCATTGTGTAGCTGCAATCAGTGCCATCATTAATCTTTGAGATCGTCACCCCTATTTACTAATAAACAGTGAGTTCAGCAAGAGTAACACAGCAATCAATGTTAAGTGGCAAAGTTAATTGGAATCCAGCAGTTTCCTAGATTCCCAGACTTTAGCTGTTGCTTTTGTTAAGCACAGAAATGCTCAATAATCCTATTTAAAATTTTATTTTTATTGTTTATTTAAAAGGGGGAGATTAAAGGGAGTCAGCAACAGAAGAACATGGATAGGATAGGGTAATGGGGGGTGAAGATGATCATAATACATTCTAACCATGTGTGTAATTGTCAAAAACCAATTAAAATCCTAATGGAAAATAAAAGTGGAGATTGAAAGAAGTATTTAAAAGAAGACAGATTTAGATCTTGGATTTCCTTTCATTTTTCTTTCCGATGTGGTTTTTCAAATGTATAGCTTGAAGGGAAGAAGTATGGAGAGTCTTACCTTATTGCGTGAGATTCCAAGCTGAATCACTTATTATTTCCCCCTAACTCTCCTATTTTGAGGCTATGGAATCCTGGTTATAGTAGCTGCTCCATTCCTGAGTGAGTGCTTTAAAAATATTTCAATTGATTCTTTGAGAATCTTATACAGTGTCTTTGGATTGTCTTTCCTTCTTCCACTCCTTCCACAAATGTTCTCATCTCCCTTCTCACCCGACTTGATGTTCATTCCCACTCACTGAGTCCACTGTGTGTTACTCAAATACACATTGGCTATGGATCCTGCCCAGAGTCATGTTCTTAAAGAAAACCTACTCTTCCTGTCCCTGTAGCTACCACATGACAAAACTCCTCAGCTAAGGATGGTATCTTGTACTTACCACCCCCACTTCATGCTGGGATTTTGTGTAACTTGAACTTGAGTAGGTCTTCTGCATCCCATCACAATTGCTGTGATTTTTACATGTACAACTGTCCTGCTGTCTGGAAAACATTGTTTCCTTGTAGTTGTCCACCATCTCCAGCTCTTACAATCTTTCATCCTTCCTTTTTTCGAAGATCCCTGAACCTTGGGGAGAAAGATGTGACAAAGGTGCCACATTTAGAACCGAGCACTCTGCAGTCTCTTATTCTCTGAATGTTGACCAGTTGTGAGTCTCTCTGGGTTAACTGCCTTTTATTGCAAGATGAATCTTCTTTTACTGGGGCCGAAAGCTTGTGGCTAGATAGGTGTTAGGCCCTAGGGGAGAACCTAGTACTAATATTCTTCTACATGTATCTTTTCTTTCTCAGCCGTTAAGTTGGTGACGTTTTGTCCTGTTGGAACAAACAAATCTTTTCCCATAGTTAGTTTTAAGATTTGAATTGCAGGGGTTTGATGAAAAGGTTTCATGTCTTTCTGTATCCCCCCCCCCCTTTTTTTTTAGCGTATGAGTCTCCAGAAGATAGTTGTATTATACATGACTATAGGGTGGAGTCAAGGCATAGATTTCATCAAATTCACCCATGTTGTTTTGGGTGACTATATATGATTAACTTGGGAAGCAAACTTAATTTTTACGTTAAATCATCTTAAAGAGAATGCTACAAGGTGATACTGTACAACAGAGAAATTATAGAGAACATTTGTATGTGTCAATCCCAAAGTTCTTGCTCTACAGATTTTATGTAAAGCAAATGTGGGCAACAGCGAATTATATCTCCATTTAATTCAGATGCATTACCATTTTTATCAGATTCTGTAAACCAATGTTGTTTAATATACAC
>VZQC01015136.1:903149-943177 GCA_009823505.1 Rhizomys pruinosus
CATTTGTTTTCTTTCTTCTTTGTTTTTTGAGTAGTTTATATATTCTGGAGATCAATGCTTTGTCAGATGTATCTGCGGTGAAGGTTTCCTCCCACTCTGTGGGATTTCTCTTCACTTACTTGATTGTTTCTTTTGATGTACAGAAGCTTTTGAGTTTAATGAGGTCCTATTTGTCAATTGTCGACCTTAATTCTTGCACAGCTGCTGTCTGATTTAGGAAGTCTTTTCCTACGCCTATGTCTTGTAGTCTGCTGCCAACTTTTTCTTCTATCATCTTCAGTGTTTGGGGTTTCACGTTGAGGTCTTTGATCCACCTGGAGTTGACTTTTGTACAGGGCAAGAGGTAGGGGTTTAATTTCATTCTTCTACAAATGGTGATCCAGTTTTGCCAAGACCACTTGCTGAAGATACTGTCTTTGCTCCACTGTGTCTTCTTGGCCCCCTTGTCAAATATGAGATGGCTGAAATTGTAAGTGCTCAGGTTTGGATCTTTGGTTTTGTTCCATTGGTCAACGGGTCTGTTTTTTGTGCCAGTACCAGGCTGTTTTTATGACTATAGGCCTGTAGTATAGTTTGAAGTCTGGTATAGAGATCCCCCCTGTGTAGCTGTTTTCACTCAGGGTTGTCTTGGCTTAAAAGTATGTTCTTTCAGAAAAAAAATTTTTAACCATATGTATCTGACATAAGTGGTTCTTATGTGTTCATTCCAGCATTTAGTAAGCTCTCTGTGCTCACCCCAGCATTTGTTGTTCTATGTCATAATTGCTGTTGTGGTTTGGATATGTTCCCCCAAAGGCTCATGTGCCAGCTGGTGGCATTAGGTATGGGTGATTGGATCATGTGGATCTACTGAGGAGTTTATACTGTGTTCATACACAATGGGATATTAGGAAGTATTGCCTGTTGGAGGAAGTAGGAACCTAGGATTTGCCTTTGAATGATGCATCTTTTACCTTCTCTCGTCCTTGGGATGTCTGCTTCCTGTCCACTCTGATGTGAGCCAAATTGTTCTGTTTCCTACCATGATTTTCTGCATTACCACAAAAGGGGCCAGGAACAATGGAATCAAGTAACCATGGATTGAAATGTCCCAAACTGTGAGTCCAAATAAATATTTCTTAAATTGTTTTTTCAAGTATGTGCACAAAATCTAAGGAAGACAACTATTGCAGGTCTTGGCTTAAAAGTATGTTCTTTCAGAAAAAAAATTTTTAACCATATGTATCTGACATAAATGGTTCTTATGTGTTCATTCCAGCATTTAGTAAGCTCTCTGTGCTCACTCCAGCATTTGTTGTTCTATGTCATAATTGCCTGTTTACTTCTCTGAAACAATAGTCTAAGAAACTTATCATAATGGGGCAATGCTTAGTTCTTCTTTAGTGGTATTGACAGCTCCCATGAAGTAAGTTTTACTCTATTCTCAAAACCAAAATCCAATGACAGTCTAAATTTAGGCACAGGTTATCTAAGACAGATTACAAATAATGGGCTTTTAAAATTCTAACTTCCACTGTCAGCTGATACATGGTCCATACTGATTTTCTCCCTCTTAAATTTTCTTGACTTTATATGTATTAACATTATCAATCCTTTATCCAAAAGTGAATTCTGATCTAGTAATTCAATTATATATTTTAGTTACTATTCATAAACTATGAAATGGAAGCAGGACTTTTCACTTAGATTATAGCATTTTATTCAATCTAAGAGTGTATAATTGATTGAATAGTACATTATACTTTGTGAAATTGCTTTTGCTTTTAATATTGTTCCAAAGTTCTTTTTCTTTGGCTTTGTCATTTTGATCAGAGCCACATTCAGAATAAAGACTGAAAGCAACTCCTATTCTGGGGGAGAAATTTTTTCCCATAACTAACACACTAATCCTTGTATAAGTCACTTCGTTAAAATAATCTTTGGTGAATTTTATATCAAAAGCCACCGGTCTCTGTTAACTATGGAAGCTTCGTGGTAATTTATTCTCTTGTTTATATTTTCATTTTTCTTCATCGCATTCTTTCTGAAGTGCAAAAGTCAAACCTGGGTCCTCTGCAAGAAGAGCCAGTACTCTTAACTGCTGAGCCATCTCTGTAGCCCATACTCAGGAATTATTTAATATGTGAAAGAAAATAAGTTTTATAGACAAGCAACAGTGTAAATAACCAAACAATTATTTCATACGCACTGTATTAACTCTGAAAATTAGATACATCAGATTTCCAACTTGACTAAAGGCAAGCTGTGTTTTCCAGATCCATAAAGGCAACTTTTCTTTGTAACAAGGATTATTAGAAGAGAATTTGCACAGAAACTTCCAGAACTTAGAAAAGTCCAATGTTATTTGACTAATTATTTTATTTTAATTTGGAAAGGCTTAACATATATGAAATTAACATTTATTCATTATTTCCATCATGTATGTTATCTGTCACAGAGTTTTTCTCATAATGATTTATTTTATATATCCCTCATTGCTAGTGGATTGGAAAAAAAACACTTTAAGATAGATTTGGTTTATTTCGGTATGTACATGTTTAGTGTAAAATGACCAATACAGGCAATATATTTCATTCAGAGGAAGAAGTGAGTATAGGCTACTATAATTGACTAAAGTTTAAGGGAGAAAAAGATTTTCAAATTCACAAAAGTGATAGGACATTTCTGATAATTTAATGTAAACCGAATTTTCAAGTCTAGAGTGTAAAATGATACACAGTGTTCATATATGTTGTTTGAACTGATTCTTTTTTGGTTTTTGTTTTTGCTTATTTTGACAAGGTCTCTCTAGTTTCAGCCCACCTGGTTCTCACTATATAGACCAGGCTGGCTTTGATCTCACAGAGATCCACCTGCCTCTGCCTCACTGAAGCAATTCTTAAATCTCTCAGGATAGTATCCTCTCCTTGTATGTACTTACAACTTGAAGAGAATGAATAAGCCTTTGGCATCAGTAACTTAGGTTTTTTTTACTACATTTGGAGCAAATTCTCATAATGTAACCCAGGCTGGCTTGGAATTCACAATGCTTCTGCCTCAGGTAGGCACCACCATACCTGACTTGGAATGATTTTGAAAACACAGCCAGTTTGTAGAATGTAAGATGTTATCTGGGGTGGTTGCATTTTTACTTTGTTTGGGAAAAGACAGTATTAGTTTTCTGGACATTGTTTTAAATATTATAGAAATCTTGGAACATTATAGAATGTGAACGGGGCAGATTTTTATAAGAAAAAACAAGATTGTCATGAAATCATGGAAACATTCCAAAGTCCTCATAAAATGCACTTACTCAACTTTACCATCGTAGTTCAAAAAGAGCCAGCTAGTACATAGATGAATACATATGGCTGTGTTCTAAAAATATTATTTATAAAACACCCCAGGCTGGGTGTGGTGGCACACACCTTTAATCCTAGCACTCGGGAGGCAGAGGCAGGCCCTCTGTGAGTTCGAGGCCAGCCTGGTCAACAGAGCAAGCTCCAGGCCAGCTGGGACTAAAGGGAGACCCTGTCTTAAAAATACCAAAAGAACAAAACAAAACAAAAAACAACCACCCTGAAGGGTAAATTTGCCTCATGAACTATAATTTGATGACCTATGGTCTAACCCGTTATGCAAATTACTTTATAAATTAAATCTTTATTAGGATCAGTATGTTGATGTGATTACTGTGCGACAAACTTTGAAGTCCTGCAACTTTGAAGTGCCTAAGAAATTTTAATGTATTTTCAAGAGCCTAAGAAAATAATTCTATATTCTTAGGTGTTTGGTATGTTGAATGTGCAGACTGGGGTAATATGTGAACTTGATAAACTTTCTAAGTGCCATTTTAGTAGCCCACCTTTTCATAAAGTTAATGAAAAATGGGTTCTATGTATTTATGACACATAATATGGTATTTCGATATATGTATACACTCATTTTGACGTTAGGAGGCAATGAGCAACCAGTTGACTGACTTAAGTTTAGCTTTCTTTTTAAAAAATATTTTGATTTATTTTTATTTTATATGTATCAGTGTTTTGCCTGCATGTATATAAGTGTACCACATGTGTATGATGCCTTCAGAGGTCAGAACATGGTACCATATTACATGGAGTTTTGGATGATTGTGAGCTGCCATATGGGTGCTAGGAACTAAGCAGAGGTCCTCTGCAAGAGTAGCCAGTTCTCTTAACGACTGAGCCATCTCTCCAGCCACCAAGTTTAGCTTTCTTTATATTTATCTCAAAACTACTGTCTTGATGAAGACCTCGCAGTCTCACATTTAGAAGTTATGCTTGCTGGCATCAAATTTTGTATCATAAATATTTGTGATGTTATAAGAAATATGGTGACAGAGTTTATGAACACAGCTTATGAAGCTAGAGTCTACCACTTATTGGAGATATAACATATGCAAGTTTTTGTGTATTTCATATAATATACTTTGATCATATTTAGATCCTCTCCCATATCTGCATCTCCCCTTTCTAGCCCCCCACCAAATTTTTAAAGCCTTATTGGGTTTCAATTTACTTAGATATCATATAATGACAATAATAGCTCTCATTCTATAGGGATTCTTTTTTCTTTTTGAGGGAAGTATGAGGATGACACATAAGTTGAGCCTTTAGAGCAGTAATTGATTGACACATAGCTGATGAATAAATTATCATTAGAGTATCCTATTAGACTGTAAGCTTTTTGAGGACAAAGCTGCTTTCTCTTTCACTACAAAACAACCTTCATAGAGCATACAATTATTTAGTATTTGATGGCTAATATTATTACTGCTGTTACCATAACCTCTTGCAAGCAATCATAAATTTCGCAAAATCTGATTGTTATGACTCCCTTGCTTATTCTTTGGAGAAGAGTGAGATTGCAGTCAGCTTTACCATAGAGAGGCAAACAAGATAAACAGAAGAATGATGAAAGGAACCTTACAGTTTGGCTAAATGATCTGTGTCCACTTGCTAAGTGAACAATTCATGAATCTGTATGGAAGGAATAGCATCCACCTGAGTCATCTCAAAGTCTTTATGGTAAATTGTATTTTAGGGGCGATTATTATTATTATTATTATTATTATTATTATTGTATATGCATATGTTTGTGTGGATGTGTAGATTATACATGTGGGTGGTTATGTGGAGGTCAGAATTCTAAGCTGGATGTCTTTGTCAGTAGCTCTCCACCTTATTTTAGAGACAGGGTCTCTCATTGAACCTGGAACTTACTGAGTGATTGAAATAACTGGCCGGAGAGCTCTAGGGCTCCTCTTGTCTTTGCCTTTCCAGTGCTGAGTTTATGGATACTTGATGCCACACCCAGCTTTTTACATGTGTTCTGGGAATCTGAACTCAGGTCCTTATGCTTGCACAGCAAGTACTGATCCCTGCCTGTGTCCAGCCTGCATTATTGGTTCTATTTCCCTGTGTAGTCTAAAGCGTAAGATACTATCTATATGAAAACTTGAGTCTAAATGTCTGAATATGGAAATTTATTAACAATCTCAGCATATAGCAATCTATTTTCCCTTCCCTTTGCTGTCAGCCTCTTGTCTCCTAGGCCATTTTTATTACCATCTCTGACATTTGTAATCTGTAGTTGTGAGTTGGCCTTCTACTTAGTTTACCATAGCAATTTTGTGGTGAAATCACTGAAATTCTTCAGTCGTCTTCTTCTTCTTCTTCTTCTTCTTCTTCTTCTTCTTCTTCTTCTTCTTCTTCTTCTTTTCTCTCTCTCTCATTAGTTCAGTTTATTCTGCATTTTGTGACCAATTTTATTCTTTATTATTGCATGAATGTTTCATAATTTCACCCAATATTGCCATCTTTGTCTGGCAAGGCTCACAGATTATCTATTACTTTTTATTTAGTCTCATGTTTCATACATTTTGTTTGGCCTTAGATATTTTTGTTATGAAAAGAAACTTTGGGGTTGTTCTTAAAACATACAGATAGGCAAACAACTCCAAATAACAGTATTACCACCTAGGAAATTGCAAAGTTCCTAAAAAGCTGATTGACACAGAATCTCAGAAATTCTATAATAGACCTTACCTTATTAATGATTTTTTTCTTTTTCTTTTTTTTTTTTTTTTTTTTTTTTTTTTTTTGGTCTTTTCGAGATGGGGTCTCCCTGTACCCCCAGCTGTCCTGAAACTCGCTCTGAAGACCAGGCTGGCCTTGAACTCACAAAGATCCGCCTGCCTCTGCCTCCCAAGTGCTAGGATTAAAGGCAGGCGTGCACCACCACTCCCAGCTTATGATGTTCCTTTAAATTCCGTTTGTTTTGTCATTCACTGACTTTGTAAAAATAAATCTCTCTACTCGAGTGTTAACTTTAGAAATGAGCTTTGAATAAACTGAGGTTCTAGGGCTTAGTTTATTTTCTTGCGAAGATCTTTAATAGCTCTTCTTTGTGTGTGAGTGCAGTTGATTATTATGATAAAATCCATCTAATTAGCTATCAATATTTGACAGAGAACTTTTTTTATTAATTTTTTTATTTCTGTATGTGTATGAATGTACTGTCTGCATGCAAGTCTGTGCACCCGTGTCGTGCAATGCCGCGGAGGTCAGAAGAGGGTCTCGGATTCCCCTGGAACTGGAGTTCTCCTGGAATTGGAGTTTCAGACGGTTCTGGGCCGCCATGTGGGTGCTGGGGATCGAACCCGGGTCCTCTGTAAGAGCGGTCGGCGCTCTTAACCGCTAGGCCATCTCTCCAGCCCCAACAGAGAACTTTTTAATAGTGCCATTCATTCATTTCAACAAGAGCAGTCATTTCAATCAAGGAAACCGTACTAGCCATTCAAATAAGAGAATGCCAGAGGTGGATTTCATCTTAATGTGCTCAACAAAGGATATAAAACCTCAGAGTTTATATTAGCCAATATAGCTTTTTAATATTGCGACTGAAGCTGCTAGTATGCCTTCTTTTTTAAATTTTATTTATTTATTTATGTGTATGAGTGTACTGTCTGCATGTAGGTTTGGGCACCTGTGTTGTGCAATGCCGCGGAGGTCAGAAGAGGGTGTCAGATTCCCCTGGAACTGGAGTTCTCCTGGAATTCTAGTTACAGACGGTTCTCAGCCACCATGTGGATGCTGGGGATTGAACCAGGGTCCTCTGCAAGAGCAGTCGGCACTCTTAACCGCTAGGCCATCTCTCCAGCCCCTGTCAGTATGCATTCTTAAACCTATGTGTTTAGAAGTCATCTTGAATAGATAAGACAAAAGAGAAAACAAACTTTTTTATTTCTCATCTAGCAACATGTATATTTCTCTATTACATCTAGCATAATAAATATCATTGACCTGTTTTATTTTTCTCTTCCTTAAATATATTATCGTGTGTGTGTGTGTGTGTGTGAGTGTGTGTGTGTGTGGGGGGGTGTGTGCCATAGATATGGGAGTATGTATGGGTCTCTATACACATCATGTATATGGAGGACATCAGAGTACTTTGTGGACTATGTTCTCTCCTTCTGCCTTTACCTGGGATTTAACTCAGGTCACCTACCTTGCATAGTAATTACCTTTACTCACTCAGCCATCGAACCAACCCCTCTTTCTTTTCCTATAGTTAACTATACCTCTGCTTTTTAATTTCTGGGAAATTGTTATCATGTGACTTTACTTTTGTGAGTGATACTCTCATTCATTGCAAAATAGGAATAATATCGGGAGAATCAGTTAGAATTTATTTTACAATAGCCATAGTATTTCTGAGGCTTTCAAGAAAGTACATTCATTACTACTTACATGTCAGCATGTCAGCATGTCAGCAGGGTGCAATAGGTGCCACTAGAATTGCCTTCAGGCTTGAGTTGGGTCTGGCTCTGCTGCATGACACTAGCTTTCTGAGACATGTTCTTCCTGTGCTAAGGTGAAATCACAGCTATATAAGTCATTATGTCTACTAACATTCCACTATTCAAAGCAAGTCACAAATTCAGTATCAATGAAGAAGAGTATCTTTGATATCTGGGGTAGGGTAGGGAGTGAATACTTTCTGATAATCTAATACTATCTACCATACCTAATTCCACATGATAATTGGAGAGATTGTATAAAATTAGGTATCTGAGAACCCTTTGTAGATAGTTAATTGTGCTGTGCAATTATGGCATTTATTAATGCCCTCATATTATAAGTTTCTAACAAGATTATTTATTTATTTTTATTTTATTATTTTTTATGTCTATGAGTGTACTGTCTGCATGTAGGTTGGTGCACCCATGTCATGCAATGCCATGGAGGTCAGAAGAGGGCATTGGACTTCTTTGGAACTGGAGCTAAAGACGGTTCTTAGCCGCCATGTGGGTGCTGGGAATCGAACCTAGGTCCTCTGCAAGAGCAGTCGGTGCTCTTAACCACTGAGCCATCTCTCCAGCCACACAAGATTCTTTTTAATTCCACCCTACTGCCTATGCCATACCCTTCTACTAAGTGAAGCCATAGGCAGCACTTATTAACAGCTGTTGATTTAGAGCACCAAGGTATCATTGCACATTATTATAGTGGGAGGCCAAAAATCAGGAGTGTCTATTATAGTCTTGGATGTTTAAACTACTTTTTGGCTTACCATAAGACTTTAAATTCAAGGAGAAAGCAAGCCAAAGAAAGAGGATTACGCTTGAACAGTCTTCATGATAAAATAGTAGTAATTAGTTTGAGCAAAATCCCATAATAGTTTTTCCCCCTCACTTTGTAGGAATCAAATGGCAGACAGATAAAACAAATTACTTTACTTGGGGGTAATTAGTAAGTGATTTTAAGGTTCTGCCTGTGTTCTCTCAGGAGCACAAAGATCATACCCTGTTTTTCGAAGAACTTTATGTTGCTTTAATGCCTCATCTATCTAAAGTCACTGTAAAATCCAATAACAACCTTACCACAAATGCCCATCCACACAGGGTATATAAGGTACCAGAAATGCCCATTGAATGATGAGTGGAAGCTGGGAAGAACAAACTTGAAACCTTTATTTCATTGTCCTATTTCTCTGTTTTGTTACCTTTTTAGTTCCCAATTTTTAATCCTCTTAATGTAGGCATCAAACAATTTCTAAGGATTAAGGGCTACTTGGTTATGTGCCAAAGTCTAGGATTCTGAAATAAAATCTTATTGTGTGTTTAAGTTCAGAGCATTTCATCTGAGAACAGTAACATCACTGAGAGAATTGTCCTCTTGATAGAAGTCACAGAAAATTCAAATTAATTTTTAATCACAGATGACTCAGGAAAACAGCTTACACTGTTTTGATTGAAGAACATTTCGACCTTCAGAATAAGGTTGCTGTCAACTGATAAAAATAAAGGCATCTCTTTGTTGTAAATGGGAGAAGGTAACAGAAATAAATACAGGTTCTGTTTGGACACAGAGGCTGTATGGTAGACCTTCAGTGCGGTGAAATGTATTTGTCTTATTTGTTTTGTCTGTTCACTACAAAGAAAACACGTGTGGACTTTCATATTTTGATGGTATTGATTTTTCTGTTTTTAATGTATAAAATTCTAATAATAAATTGAGTCAAGTTAATTTTTAAATTCTTAGTCATGGACCTTCTAAGTACAGTAACTTTTTTTCAAGACGGGATCACCCCATAGCCACAGCTGGCTTACAACTCACTATGTAGATCACACAGAGACCTGTTTGCCTCTGCCTCCCAAATTCTGGGATTATAGGTGTATACCACCATACCTGGCCAAGTACAGTAATTTTAAATCAGCCAAATCATTATGTGTCCATCAAGTTTTCATTTTTTATGAACAGTCATTGAGAATGGCTTGTAATTTGTGTTGAATGTTTGTAGACACGAAACTTGTTTTCTTTCGAAATCCAGTTCTTAAATACTCTGTATTAGAGTCATGCAGGCTTGATTTTTTATTTAATAAGAGTCGGAAGTAATAGGCTTATAGCATATAGAAACCATTTGAGAAAGAAAAAAATATTCTATGGGATTATACAGCACTGGATGGCTGATCCTACATTTCAAAGAGAGAATCTAGGGACTGGAGAGATAGCTCAGCAGTTAAGAGCACTGGCTGCTCTTGCAGAGGACCCAAGTTGGACTCCCAGCTCCTAATATGGTGGCTAACCACCATCTGGAACTCCATTTCCAGGGGAATCCGATGTTCTTTTCTAACCTCCACGGGCATGACATGACACAGATGCATTTATATATATGCAGGCAACACACACATATAATTTTTTTTTTTTTTTATGTGTATGAATGTACTGTCTGCATGCAGGTCTGTGCACCCGTGTCGTGCAATGCCGCGGAGGTCAGAAGAGGGTCTCGGATTCCCCTGGAACTGGAGTTCTCCTGGAATTGGAGTTACAGACGGTTCTTAGCCGCCATGTGGGTGCTGGGGATCGAACCCGGGTCCTCTGCAAGAGCGTCGGTGCTCTTAACCGCTAGGCTATCTCTCCAGCCCCACACATATAATTTTTTTAAAGAACAAAGAGTGACTCTATAAGCAAAGAATGAATCACTTCCAGATAGATACAATTTGGTTTAGCCATAAGGCCTGAATTCAAATTCAAGGTCTGCAGCTATGTTTGTATTTTGTAAGCTACTTGGTTCTGCTACTAGATCTTATTAGATATCTTGTTATGCCTACTTCATCTGCAAAATTGAACTAGTACTATCAGCATAACATAGCTGTTATAAAAATAAAACAGCACCATTTAATGTGTGGTGAATTTTATTAATAGAGTGACTGTGTGGGCAGGCTGTAATGAAAATCACAAATGGTATGGTGGTGAAGGGTGAGAGGTGAATAATAATAAAAAAACCTAAGAGCGTAAAAATCTTAAGCCCTATGACTGATCTGGTACTAGAAATAGAAACAATATCATCTTATCCAAATAAAGAGGTGATTTGTTGAAGATATTCCCCTTTGAAGAGTTAGAATTATGATTGGATTCTTTAGTTATCAAACTGAATTGATTTTGTTTTTATATGAAATCCTTGAGTCACTTAGTAAGACATTAAAATTCAGTTTTGTTCTTTAATTTATTTGGACATTTTAGTCCAAATTGATTGACTGGGGACATTATAAGACCAAATTGTTCATGCTTCTGGTGTCTGTGTCCTTTAGTTGGGTCACCCGGGGCTTGCTTTAGGGGTTAGCTGGTCTGGGTTAGCCTCGGCTAAGACAATTAGGCTTCCTGCTATACTTCCTTTGCCTTCTTTCAACAGCCTGGCTCCAGGTACATCCTGAGATTTGAGACAGGAGGTCCAAAAGAGGAAAATGATGTGTACAATTGCTTTATCAAGTCTCTGCTTAAACTGGATTTGCTATGATTTGTCAGCCAGTTTTATTTCTCCTTATAGTATTTTCCTTGAAGCAATCTTATGTAAACGTTTTTAGAAAGCAGATCATGTTTCCCCATAGGAACGATGCTACATTTCATAGGCATGATTTTGACTTTTCATCATCCACTTGATATTCAACCTATTAACTGTGTAACATTCATCTCTGAACCATTTCTAACAGATCCTTCATTTAACCCGATTAAACAACCCTTTTACAATCTCCATCCTTCTGTTTCACCAGTGCCATCTGTCACTACTAATTTTACATTCTGCATTGCTGCCATGTATCAGACTAAAATTTTACATCTCTATGTACATTCATTTACCTGGAAATTTCCCTGTCTTTAGCTAAACCCCATTTCACATATTTTCTCCTGTATTGCTCTCTGTTATGTAACTTTCAGTGTCTCTCTCTCTCTCAACTAAACTTGTATTATAACAATTACTAGAGCTATTTGTGATATTTTTGAAATTGTATAAATATCGATATATTTTCTTTCTCCAAAATTAGCATGAATGTGAAATTCCAGTGGGGTTCTTAATCATTTTATTTTCTTTCACCTCAATTATCAAGGACTGTGCCAGATACAGAAAATGTGTTTATAAACATAATTTAATGAATAAATGAATGAAGATAGCATCATTTTTGTAAAGGTAAAATAAAATTTGATTGAAATTTAAAAATCTTAAAATTAAAATAAGAATTAAAGGTTGTTTAGTCAACTATTATTTTATACACAGGGAATCAGTTATTTAACATTATTTCTGTATTTAAATTAATCCAATGCTCAGCTGTAGATCTTCCATACTATGGCTTATGTTTTTCACTTGATTGTTGGGATTTAGCTTTGAGGCTATACTTTGAGATTCCAACGATATTTTGTAAAGATATTTTGAAACAAGTTTTTATTAGTGTATTTTTCAGAGCCTACATTTAAAAATATTTTATTTATTCTGCTTTTTATGTGTATGAGAGTTTGTTTAACTCCATGTGGGTGCTGGGATTTGAACTTGGTCCTCTGCAAGAGCAATCAGTGCTCTTAACCACTGAGCCATCTCCTCAGCCTCCAGAACTTACACTTTTTTTGAGACAGTATCTTATGTAGCTAGCCCAAGCTGGCCTCAGACTCACTATGTAGCTGAAGATGCCTGTGACCATTTGAACTGCCTGTTTCTTCCACCCCAAGTGCAAATATTAGAGACGTATGCCACAAAGCTTGTTTTTATGGCATGTTAGGGACTGACCCAGGGTTTTGTGTAGGCTCCAGAATCACTCTACCAACTGAGCTACATTCCCAGCTTCAGCACTTACATTCCTGTCATTAAGTACTCCCACCTATTGTTGCGCTGTTCATTTGTAGAATTTTTCTTTACATTTTATTTTCTGATATAATATATAACTAAAACTGATGTCTGTATTCTATGCTATGTTACCTTGCCAAATTCAGTTACTTAATTTCGTTTTTTGAAGTCTTTTTGATATTCTAATATACAATCATATTATTTATGTATAAAGCGGTTTCGAATCTTTCTTTCCAAACTTTATGTATTTTTGTTTTCTTTTGTACTCCTGTAGTAGGTCCATTTTGTTTAATTTCAGTTTTGGTGAGAACATTTAACAGAATATCTACCTATTAAATATGGGTTGTCAGTGTTGGTGACTGAATTCAGAGTTTCCTGCATATTAACCAAGTACTTTACTCTTGACCTACATCCCTAGGTTTTATTAATAATATTTTAAGACAATTTAAATATTTTGTGTGTATGGCTGTTTTGCCTGCATGTATAATAAGAGTGTAACATGTGGGTGCCTGTTGCACTCAGAGGCCAGAAGAGGGTGTCAGATTTTGTGGAATTGAAGTTAAGAATAGGTGTTAGATATAATTTGGGTCCCAGGAACTGAACCCAGATCCTCTAGAAGAGCAGGAATTGCTCTTTAGCCTGGAGTCAACTCTCCAGCCCTGTCTTAATAATATTTAAGTACATTATTTTTACTTACTGATATAATATAATATAGCAGGTCTCTAAACTTTATTCCTCTTCCTTGAATAAAACTTCATGTACTTTGGTCAATGTATTTCTTTTTTTTGTTTTTTTTTCTTGGTCAGTTTTCGAGGGACAGCGGTCTCCCTGTAGCCCCAGCTGTCCTGGAACTCACATTGTAGACCAGGCTGTCCTTGAACTCACAAAGATCCGCCTGCCTCTGCCTCCCAAGTGCTAGGATTAAAGGCGTGCGCCACCACGCCCGGCTGGTCAATGTATTTCTTACCTCCTTCTCTAAGACCCTAGCAAACACTATTCCACTCTTGATTCTATGTTTTTATCTTAGATTTCCCATAGACATAGAACTATGAATCTTTTCTTTCTGTATCTGGCTTATACTACTTAGAACAATGTCCTTAAGTTTCAAAAGTGCTGCCTAATATTGCAGAATATCCTTTAATATAAGGCTGAATATTCCATTGTATGCATAGACCACATATTCAATATGCATCCAAGTGACAATGGATATTTAAAGTTGTTTCTAGATTTCTATTTTTGTGAATAGTGGGAGAACTTTACTGTTTCAGTTGGTTCTTTGTCCCACTTCTTTTGTTGTTGTTCCCTCCAATTTGTATTGCTTCAGCATATGCGTGTGTGTGTGTGTGTGTGTGTGTGTGTGTGTGTGTCACACTTACCATTATGCCATCTGAAAATAAACTGTATGCTATTTCCAAATCATAATTTGGGATTCACATTTTCCCTTTTAATTTTATGTTACTCTAAAATATGCATACATGTCCTCCACCCATATACCAAAATTACAAAGTCTGAAAATAAGTGATAGGTTAATTCTAGAGCCCATTGAAGGATTCAAATTATAAGAGCACAGTTGCTCTCAGATAAAGAGAAATACAACATTAATGTTGTTCAGTTTGCCTTACAACTTGGTACTTGGTGCTAGCATCCACAAATGAGGGATACAGGAAGAAATAAAGAAATAAAATCATTCTGGAACTAAACAAAAATGACAATACAACACAACAAAACCTATGGGATACTTTAAAACCAGTCCTAACAGGGAAGTTTATAGCCCTGGGTACCTACATTAAAAAAAGAAAGAGGGCTGGAGAGATGCCCTAGCGGTTAAGAGCGCCGACCGCTCTTACAGAGGACCCGGGTTCGATCCCCAGCACCCACATGGCGGCCGAGAACTGTCTCAAACTCCAATTCCAGGAGAACTCCAGTTCCAGGGGAATCCGACACCCTCTTCTGACCTCCGCGGCATTGCACGACACGGGTGCACACACCTGCATGCAGACATTACATTCATACACATAGCGAAATAAATAAAAATTAAAAAAAAAAAAGAAAGAAAAAAGGAAAGAAAGAAAGAAAGAAAGAAAGGGAAAGAAAAAGAAAGAAAGAGGGCACGAATAAATGATTCAACTCTGCAGCTAAAAACACTTGAGAGACAACAACAAATGAACCCTAAATCCAAAGGATAGGAAGAAATAGCAAAAATCAGAGCAGAAATCAATGAAATAGAAACAAAGAAAACAATACAAAGAATCAATGAATCTAAAAGTAGGTTCTTTGAAAGGATAAACAAGATAGACAGACTTCTAGCCCAGTTAACAAAAAGAAAGAAAGAGCAACTCCAAATCAATAGAATTAATGATGAAAGGGGAAATATCACAACAGACAATTAAAAGATTCAGACGATCATACATGAATACTTCAAAAACCTATACTTCAAAAACCTGTACTTCACTAAATTTGAAAACCTAAGAGAAATGGATGAATATCTGAAATCCTGGAAACCAACAAAGCTTAACCATGAGATTGACAGCGTAAATATACCAATAATATTTGAGGAAATTGAAAATGTAATAAAAAACCTCACAACTAAAAAAGCCCAGACCCAGATGGTTTCATGGCAGAATTGTATAAAACATTTAAAGAGGCCTTAGAATCATTACTACTGAAACTGTTCAGAAGGGTACAAACAGAGGGAAAGCTCCCAAATTCCTTCTATGAAGCCAGCATCCCTCTAATACCAAAATCAGGCAAAGACATAACCAAAAAAGAAAACTATATGCCCATCTCATTAATGAACACAGATGCAAAAATATCTCAACAAAATACTTGCATACTTTTTCTTCTCAGAACTATCTCAATTTCATTTCAGCTGTCAGTGAAAAGGAGATACTAATCTTGTTTGTCCCATTTGTAGGTGAGTTGTTGTTTCTGCTTGATGCCTATGAGGTTCTTTTCTTCCTGTTAGAAATGTGCATTCTCTTCCTCAAACATCTACCATGAGAGTCTGTGATTTGAAACAAGATCCTCAGTTCCCTCAGCTCACCCACAGCCATGATCGTCGTTGGTCTTAGTGTAAGAGTTTTAATTTAGCCTTAGGGTCCTTGTAAGAAGATCAAGGACGTGGGAAGAAAGTTTATGGTTTCAGCATGCTTTCAAATTTTCATAGATATTGCTTTCCACCTGTGGATTATGGTTGTTGTTCTACCTTGAGTTTTAGATGAATTTTAAAAAATTTGAGCTGCCACCTGGAAAAATATTATTTTGAGGTTTTGTTTAGGAAGAGAGACAATAAATATATTTTTACTGTACCCCCTTTCTCTTCACAAGATTTTTTGGAGAGGTTTCTGAAGTCCAATATTGGTTGAGCCCGTGGCACATAAAAATCACCAAATTAAACTTTTCAGGGCCTTAAGCAAAACCATCATGCCCAATAATTTCTAGATAATGGAACAATAGCTTAAAGAATTGAAGTGACTTCAACTAGATCCTAAAGGATATTAGTTGCTTTTCTCATGGCTGTGAACAAATACTTGGAAAGAAGCAACATAGAGAAAGAAGGATATATTTTGGCTTAGAGCTTAAAAAGAGATGCAGTTTATCGTGGTGGAGAAGGCATGGCAGCAAGAACATGATCCAACTAGTCACTGTGTGTGGAGTTAAGAAGCAGAGAGCAGATAGTAAGTGGGGTCAGGCTATAGAATCTCAAAACCTGCCCCCAGAGTGCCAGTTCTTCCAGCAAGGTACCCTCTTCTAAATGTTTAACAACCTTCCAAACATGACCACCATCTCAGAACCAAGTGTTTTAACACAGGAACTTATAGGGAATATTTTATATTCAAACCAGAGCATTGTACCCTTGACCCCCATTGGCTCATGACCATCTTTTTTTATTTATGATCTTATTTTATATGTATGAGTTTCCCATGTCATGCAATGACCACAAAGTTCAGAATAGGGCATTGGAATTATGGACAGTTGTCAGCTTCCATGTGTGTGCTGGGAATCCACAATGGGTCCTCTATGAGAGAAGCCAATGCTCTTAACTGCTGAGCCATCTCTCCAGCCTTCATGATAAGTCCCCAGCATTGTTTAGCATTCCAAAGTCTTTTCTGAGACTTAAGGCAGTCTCTTAGCTTTGAGCATCTGTAAAATAAAAGATCAAGTTACATGCTTGCAACATACAATGGCTGAAAGTGAAGGCTCTCATTCCAAAGGAGGATAATGGAGCCAAAGCAAGGAATGATTGGAGAAAGCAAGACTGAAACCTAGCAGAGCGAACAGTAAATCCTGGAAATCCCTTTTAGGCCTCTGGTGCTCATGATGGAATATTGTGGGCTCCAAAGTGCTTGAGTATTGCTGCTCCCCTAGCTCTGCTGTCTACAGTACACATATCTACCTTCTATTCTGGGATGGGTCTACTCCAGGCCTACAGCTCTCCTTGGGAGATGTCCTATGGTCCTGGCATTGGAGTCCTCATTGCAACTTAGGCATTATCTTCACAATTTACTGTGTGGCCTCTCAGGGCTTCCTTGCAGGGGGAACTCTTACCACACCCCAAACTGCCTGGTCTCAGCAACTCTCTGAAACTGTGCCACAAGTCCCCATTACTCTCTCACTCTTGCATTTCTCATGCCAGCACAACCAGTACAATGTGGGCAGTGTGGCAAAGTTCTGCTGCCAGCTTGGGATGGATGCTTCCTTAGACCAGAGTTTTATTGAACTTTTGCTTGCAGTGGGTGGAGAAATACTTTGTTGGGTAGTTGTTTTTTATCTGTTTTGGACCCTTTCTGTGGCTTCTCAGTTTAAGCTCGTTCCTTTCAAATAATTTGCATTTTCACAAGATTAAGCATTCATGGGAAGTGATTAATACCATGGTGTTAATCCCTTGTTTTTGTTGAATGGTGTTGTTTTCTTTGACAGTGGTGCTTTGTCTGCACTCTTGTTTACAAACTTAAATTCAGTCATTTCCTTATCAAATGGCAAAGCACATGTTTTTCATATCTTTCTGCTTCATGTCTTGCTTCTCCTCAGTGCACAGTAGTGAGCAAACAGTCATGACATAGTACAAATACTGTCCTGTTGTAAAATTTCTTCCAGCAAAACAAATTAGTCTATTACTTCTGAAATCTGCCTAAGTCAAGTTCTCAGGAAGTCTAGATTCTTTGCAATCATGTCCTTGTTCCCTTCTAAAGCCTCATGAGCTGTGCCTTCATTTTTGGTATTTCTTTTGTCATTTTGGTCTTCTATGTACTGACAACAAGGATTTGAATCTACTTTCTGGATGTGCCTGTACCTGTGACATCATTACCTTCAGTTCCACAGCAAGGTTTTTACTAAGGATGAAAAGTGTAAGTGTGTGTGTGTGTGTGTGTGTGTGTGTGTGTGTGTGTGTGTGTATTTGGAGTTTTAAGTTCCCATGCATGCACATGGAAGCCAGAGGAGGATGGTGATGGTCTTCCTCTATCACTCCCTTCTCTTACTGAACCTTGAGCTAGCTATTTTTGGCTAGGCTGGCAGAGAGCAAACTCCATTGATCCTCTGTTTCTTCCCCTTCCCTCAATGCTGGGATCCGAGTCTAGACCCTTTTTTTTTTGTCTTTTTGAGACAGGGTTTTCTTTTATTTTTTTCCCTTTTATTTTTTATTGTTCTTTTTATTGCATCTTATACTTTTTATACAATATATAGTTTGATGGCATTTAGAAACCCTCCCTATCTGCACCTCCCCCCAGAACCTTCCTGTCCAATTTAACATACTATTTTATATAAATACAGCTAATAGAGTCTGACTTGTGTCTCCAAATCAGTCTCCCCCATCCAGTGTGGGTCCATGTGCTCTGTTTTCTTGTAGACTCATCTGTCCTGGAACTCACTATGTAGACCAGGCTGGCCTTGAACTCACAGGGATCCACCTGCCTCAGTATCTGCTTTTTATGTCAGTGCTAGCGATCTGAACTCAGGTGCTCATGTTTGTATAGCATGTGTTTTTACCCACTGAGCCACATCCCTAGCTCTAAAGAGGAAAAAATTGTTTCATGAATTCACAAATGTTCTTGTATTTGGTTTGTTAAAATGCCACAGAATAGAGAAAAGAGTAGTGTAATCCGATAACCAGTCAAGTGCTTGGTAGAAAAGTGATTTGTATAGGGCAGGGAGGAGTGTGTATTTTTATTGAACTTTTGGACTTCATACAATACAACTTAATATACTTAGAACCCCTGTCTCCTATCACCCCTATTGCCCGCTGGATTTCATGGATTCTGTCATATATGCTAAGGCCTATTTAGTCAGCTTTGGGTACACAGATGTTGCTCAGTGAAAGTTCATCTACTGGAGTCTAGTCAGCCTATCTAGACTCATTCCATTAAAAAAGATCAACTCTGCCTTACCTAGCGATAATCA
Organism: Rhizomys pruinosus; assembly: GCA_009823505.1. Classification (NCBI taxonomy): domain Eukaryota; kingdom Metazoa; phylum Chordata; class Mammalia; order Rodentia; family Spalacidae; genus Rhizomys; species Rhizomys pruinosus. The sequence continues at coordinate 922,167 of VZQC01015136.1, forward strand.
GCTGCCAATAGTTCTTTGGATAAAATTGGGGCCTGGTACCCATTTCCTCAGTTTTATGCTGAGTTTTTGTCTGCTAGAGTTTGCATGGGTTTTGTGCATTCTGACACCATTGGCAGTAAGATTATATGAACAAGTTACTATATTGGATCTCTTTGTTTCCCTCAATCTCCCAGTCAAAGGCAGAAGTCTTCTGAGTTCTTGAGAAATCTCCCTTCATATATTTTCTATGGTGTCTGTGATTGAAACAGTTGTCCATATCCTTTGAATGGCCAGAAACTCTTTACATCAGTAGAAATTCAGCCCAAAACACTGAAGACACATGGAAATTCAATGTTGATATAGCAACCTTGTGGAATGGACTCCAATATAGTATTAATTATGCTGTATGGCTCTGAAATAGTAACAAATGCTAGAGATCTCTACCTAAGACACAGGACATGGTGGAATAAGGACAAGTTAGGAGAAAAATCAGATTGTCCATAACCTCATTTTCCTGTACTTCACTGGGGAAAGGTCAGAAATTCCATCCTGTGCCAGTGTTGTACACGCAACCTTTCTGCAAGCTCATTCTAAAGAGATTAGGTACCTATTACTTTATTACTGTAATAAAATGTACAGCCGAAATTCTGGAATGAAAGAGCTTGCTGATACAGAAGCTATAATAGAAGAGGCTATAAGTTAAGTGTCAGCTTGAAAAATTGCCATAAAGGCAAATGATAAAGAATCATAGAGGAAAAAACTTTCTAATTTCTCACTGCAGAACATGTGCCATTAGTGACCTGAAGACGTGGACTCTAATCTTCAAGAATACTTCATTTTTTTTAACCCAATATAAGGCATTATTAATTATGGCTGATATTTAATTGATGATAGAACTACTAGTTATCCAGTTAATCCTAGGTAAATTCAGTGCTTATTTGATGAGCATGATTTGTGAATGTGTGCTATTAAACAGCAAATCCTTTCTAATCCAATCTTTTTTTCTTTTGCTTCACCTCCATATACCCTTCCCTTTCATTTCATAGTAGACGTCCTTGTGAACTGATATAATGGGAGAAACATGTCCATTTTCCAGTCATTTCTTTTATGAAATCATGAATTGCATTCTCATAAGCATATGAACTGTAGTCTTATAATTATATGCAGCATAGATACAGACACTAGATTTACTTTGGGAAAGAAAGTCACAATCAGGGTCATCCCTCTGAATTTTTATAGTAGACCAGGGGAATTTTTGTAATGTGATCCGCTGACATTTTCCAACAGATGTTCTCTTTGTAAGCAAAAGACAGTTCACTCCCACATTTTTATGCCTGCCTTGTCTTCAGAAGCCTCTATGAAGTAAATGACAGAAGAAATTTTCCAAACAGGAGACACATCTGCAGTTTGCAAAAACGAAGCGCGGTGACACAAACAGACCAAAGAGCAATATTGTTTTTTTTTTTTTTTTTTTTTTTTTTACTGATCTAACATAATATCTATATTGATGCACAATGAGGGTAACTCACAGATTCAAGCCATTGGAATCTTTGAATATGTCATTAATCAGTTTATGACTCAACAAACAGCATTATAATGTTGTATTGCTACAGATTTCAGGGGAGAGATGGTTCCTTTGTCTTAGTACTATTTCATCCTCCCTAGCTATGTGTTTGACTTGAGTAACCTGTGACTTAGCCTACCTAGCATTTTCATGGATGCTTCCTAACTTATCCTCAGAGCAATTTAAGACATGAGAAGGACAGGTGAGGCTATTTTCATTTCACTAATAAGCCAAAAATTCTCAGGGAAGCTATGTAACCTAAGAAGTGAAAGTTAGAACCAGAGAAGCAGAGTTTCTGAGTACCATATAATGCTATTGTCATGAGGTTACCATACATGAGTAACAAATGAGCCTTTCTTTTCCTTGGCCCTCTTGTCCCCTCATTACTCCCTACCTGGCTAACCTGAAACTAAGGATTCTCTTCGTCTGCCTCATGAATGCTAAGATTACATGTGGCTAAAACTAGGTCTTTATTTCTGCTTCTTTCTTTGGGCTGTGGTATAAGGTGGGTAAAGGGGGCTTATAAATTATATAAAAGACAATCTTTTCATTTGAACTGAAGTTCTGTTGTCTTTTGTGATAAGAATTGGGAAAAAATTTGATCAGAGGCTATCTTTTTTTTTTTAACTTGAGGAGGAAAGGGTTTATTCTTATAAATTCAGGTGACAGTCCATCACTGAGGGACACCAAGGCAGGAGCTCAAGCAGGGCAAGAACCCAGAGGCAGAAGCTGAACCGTGGACAGTGGAGGAATGGTGCTTACTGGCTTTGTTTTCTGGCCTGCGCTCAGCCTGCTTTCTTTCTTTTTTTGGGGGGGGGGAGGAAAAAGGTTTATTTGACTTACAAGCATGGCCTGTCCTGGGAACGCACAGGGTAAGCCAAGGTAGGGACTCAGGGCTGGAACAGAGGCTATCTTTTCCAAACCAATGGAAACCTCAGAACAAATTGTTTTGTATCTCGCTATGTTCTTTCGGATACTATGATCATTGACAGTGGAACCCAGTGATAAATATAATTGTTTCAGGAGCTACAAGTGCATTCAGAATCAGTAGCGAGACGACTTGTTCCCTGTGGGTGTAATTCACTCATGTTGCCTGGGGCAGAGAGGATGGTGTATGCCAGCATTTTAGTCATGAGTTTACTTTACCTCTAAAAGTTTTAGATACAAGACGACCTAATAACCATCATTAGAAGTGCCATTGTTAAAAAATGTAGTGAAGAAAACTTTTGATTGTATAGTAGTAACTTGGTACGTAGGTGGCATATGGCAAGAGCTAAATAGGATGGTTCGTTATTTCACCTAAAATCAGTTATATACCTTCTAGCACTTCAATTCCTTTGCAAAACTATACTTTCATTTAGAAATTTTGCTGTAGTCCAAAAAGGTTTTATTTTGCTATTTTTGTTTTATATTAATTTTTCTAACCCTCCATAGAAAGACTTCTTTCAGCACTCTGGCTCTTTGTTGCCTTGAAAAAAGAATGGACCAATAAGCTGTGTTAAGGCTCAAATGGAATTAATTTGAGTTAAAGTCTGTTGAAATATATAATGGTAAATGAAATAGTTTTGAGCCTGTATAACTTTGGGATTAAAAGATACTATAACATTGTGACATGTGAGCAAATGCTGTTGAACAGCAAAATCATTTTAATTGTCAACTGTTTTGAGTGAATATTAGAAAAACTTGATGAATTTCATCCTAGGGTTAAGTTTCAAATGCTGTGTTACATACTTGAGTTATTCTTCAAATGACCCCAGGGTGGTAAAACTTATTGAAAATTCCAAAAGTACAATGAATATGTACAACTACTATTTGTCAATTAAAAACAATTTAGTCTCAAAGTCGCTGAAGATAACTTGGCATTTTTTTCTTTTTTTTTTCTTTTTATTTTTTTATATATATTTTATAAAAGATTATCAAATTTAGACCCGTGTCCCCCACCCTATCCCCCCACCCCACCAGGGCTCATGTATTCTGCCAAACATGCTTTTCATCTCTTTCTCAGTCTTTCTCAATATTCTCCATGTGGAAGTTGACTGTTTTGAGCAGAAGTTCACTGTTTCAGTCAGTTCTTTGATGCAGTCCTTTCTGTTGTTGTTGTTGTTTCCAATATGCATCACTCCCAACTGCTTGGACAAAAGCTCAAGGGGCCGTGCACAAGAAATACTTACAACTAGGTAATTGGCACTAGCATCCACAGATGAGGGATACCATTCATCGTTTGTTTTTCTGGGACTGTGTTACTTCACTCAGCATGATGTCCTCTAGCTCCAGCCATTTTCCTGCAAAGCTCATGATGTCGTCTTTCTTTACTGCTGCATAGAACTCCATTGTGTAGATGTACCACATTTTCTCTATCCACTCGTCAGTTGAGGGGCATTTGGGTTGGTTCCAGCTCCTTGCTATTGTGAAGAGAGCTGCAATAAACATGGCCGTGCATGTATCTCTGTGGTGGCGTAAGTCTTGAGGGTACATGCCCAGGAGTGGTATGGCTGGGTCGGGTGGCAAGTTCATTCCAAGTCTTCCAAGGGTTCTCCACACTGCTTTCCATAGTGGCTGTACGAGTTTACATTCCCACCAGCAGTGGATGAGTGTTCCCCTTTCCCCACAACCTCTCCAGCACTTGGTATCATTTGTTTTCTTGATCCTAGCCAGTCTTATTGGAGTAAGATGATATCTTAAAGTGGTTTTCATTTGCATTTCCTTAATGATTAGTGATGTTGAGCAGTTCTTGAGGTGTTTCTCAGACATCTCTAATTCCTCGCTTGTGAAGTCTCTGTTCAGTTCTTTGCTCCATCTATTGAGCGGGTCATTTGTTTTCTTTTTTCTTTGTTTTTTGAGTAGTTTATATATTCTGGAAATCAATGCTTTGTCAGATGTATCTGCAGTGAAGGTTTCCTCCCACTCTGTGGGATTTCTCTTCACTTCCTTGATTGTTTCTTTTGATGTACAGAAGCTTTTGAGTTTGATGAGGTCCCATTTGTCAATTGTCGACCTTAATTCTTGTGCAGCTGCTGTCTGATTTAGGAAGTCTTTTCCTACGCCTATGTCTTGTAGTCTGCTGCCAACTTTTTCTTCTATCGCCTTCAGAGTTTGGGGTTTCACGTTGAGGTCTTTAATCCACCTGGAGTTGACTTTTGTACTGGGTGAGTGGTAAGGGTTGAATTTCATTCTTCTATAAGTGGGCATTTTTTCTTTTATCAGTCACATTCTGTCTTCCATCAACTTTTTGTACCTTAGTTTCAGGTCTCTGCTATGAATTTCTGGATTCTATAAACGCAAGGTGTAGAAATGGTGTTTGCTAAAAAAAAAAAGAAAAAAAAAAGAAATGGTGTAGTTTGCAAGAATTTTCTCATTTTCTGTAGTTTGCCTCTTCACTCTGTTGTCTCCTTTGTTATGCAGATGACAAGATGGCATTTTAGTTAAATGTGGTCCCATATTGCCTATTTTTGCATTTTTCCCATCACTTCAGTGTCATGTCTATATATATGCCTGTTGCAAACTGTCAGAATTCTAAATTAGTAAAGTTATTGTGGAAAACAATATGGAGGTTCCTTGAAAGAAAGAAAGAAAGAAAGAAAGAAAGAAAGAAAGAAAGAAAGAAAGAAAAAGAAAAATTTGAGCAACAAGCTTGTGATCACAGCACTTGGGATTCTGAATCAGAAGGATCATGAATTTGATCAGTCTGGGCTACATAATGACTTAAAGATCAGCCTATAGTACATAGTGAGACTGTTTCTCAAAACAACTGAATTACTATACAATCCATATTACTGATTCAGTGATATTAGAAAAGAGCCTAAAATAGTATTTTATTTGGGATTAAAAATTGATATTGATCTTAGAAAAGTAGGAATGGCAGTTTTTGAGAAAAATGGTGTCAGCAAGAGAGAGGGAAGGGGTTGAGGGAGTGTAATGGGGTGCAAAAATGACACAAATTCATTACACGCCAAGCGTGGTGGCACACGCCTTTAATCCAAGCACTTGGGAGGCAGAGGCGGATCTTTGTGAGTTCAAGGCCAGCCTGGTCTACAGAGTGAGTTCCAGGACAGCTGGGGCTACAGGGAGACCCTGTCTCGAAAAGACAAAAAACAATTCATTACACAAATGTGTGACACTATCAAATGATTGAAAACTGGAAGGAAACCTTTATATTGATCTTACCTTATATTATTAAATTGTCATGGGTTATTTGGAAACTAATGTTAAGCTTTAAATTTGATTAGCTCTTTCAGAATGGGTTGTTGCTTAAACATATTTAAAATTATTAGGGATAGAGCTTAATTTTAACAAATTCAGTATTTTTTGGTCTTTATGAGACAGGCTGTTGTCCCTGTAGCCCCAGCTATCCTGGAACTCACTATGTAGACCAGGCTGAACTCACAGAGATCCTCCTGCCTCTGCCTCCCAAGTTCTGGGATTACAGGTGTGCTGGATAGCTTTAGTGTCAACTTGACATACCTGGGTTGAGGGAGCCTCAATTGGGGAATTGGCTCCATTGGATTGGCCTGTGGCCACATCTGTGGAGTATTGTCTTGATGGTCGAGCAGTGTGGGAGGACCCAGCCCACAATGAGTGGTGCCACCCTGGGCAGGTTGTTGTGTACTGTATAAGAAGGCAGGCTGAGCCAGAGGAGCAAGCCAGTATACAGCATTCCTCCATGGCTTGTGCTTCAGCTCCTGCTTCCAGGTTCCTGCCCTGAGTTCCTGCCTCGGGCTCCCTGAGTGATGAACTGTGACCCAGGAGATGTAAGCTGAATAAACCCTTTCCTCCCCAAGTTAGTGTCAATCAGAGTGTTTTGTCACAGCAATGGAAGACAAACTAGAACAACAGGCCTGCACCACCATGCCCAGCTCATTATTGTTTTTTAGTAACAAATCAATTGCTTTAGTTTTTGAGTACATACTAAGTGATATGTGAAATGAAGTCTATGAGAAAAATTCCAAGTAACACAAAATATGCATTAATAGAGCTAGGTTGCTGGGAAAGTCATAACCCCATGAAAAAGATTCAATATTATATATTATATTTTGTACAAATATGTATTTATATATTTATATATATTGTACAAATGAATTATCAAATGGTGGATCAGATGGCTTCTGGAAGGATATTCTACTTGAACTGGCAGGAAATAAGAACTACCAGTCTAGAGACTGGTGTAGTTTGTGGTAATGAGCAGGCATGATAGCAGCATCATATCAATTGTTTCCTATTCTTTCTTCATATCAGTAGGTTGAATAAATTTTCACAATTGATTTTATATCTGGCATGATCAAAGTATATGTCTAGAGAATTTGGAAATACGCTGAGCCTTTTCTTTATGGGAATGATGGCTCATTTTCTTTGGTACATATAAGTCTTCCTATTCAACTATATAGCATCGAACTGTGTGAAGAGAGCTTCCAAGTTGCTAAGTGTGTATGTTTTTTTTTCTATTTTGATATGATTGACTATTACAACTCAGTGAAAATAACTTCATTTCTCACAAATAAGAGACATGATATGATTATTGATAAGTACCTTTTAAAAATTACTTCATTTCTCACAAATAAGAGACATGATATGATTATTGATAAGTACCTTTTAAAAAAATTACACCCCTCATCTCTTCTATGGTAAAATAGATGAATTGAAGTTGTTGGGTCTCATGCGCCACAGCTGCATCTTGTAGTGTCTTCTAAGTATTGTTCTTTAAAGGTGATTAAAGTTGTTCAAATATCCAAAGTCGCTAGATGTGTCTCAATGGGACCTGGCTGGTAATAAAAAAGGACGACAAGCAAATAAAGAAATACAGCCCAATGAGCAGTTAAATCAATAGTGTAAATGGACTCTTACCACCTCATTGACTTTTACTGGTCATTGAGTCAGGTCCATGCTGTTTGTTGAGGGTCAATTCAGTAATACTTCCTCTTTTTATCATCTGCTTACCAGCTACTGAAGACTGAGATACTGCTCATTCATGCTTGCACATATTACAATCACTCAGTGTTTTATAAAATATAGTTGCTTGAGAGACTGCCCATTTAGGTAAAGATCGCTGTGCTGAGCTGGACAGGAACCCTAGTACATTGCCCCAAAGTTCCCAGTGGAACTGAAGTTTTGTGACATTTGAGATCCCCTGACCTCTCATGACCAGCATTGAAAGGATCAATGTCTTCATTTGTATGTGTTCATTTCTGTCTAATGCCTTAAATGAAGGCATTAACCAAAGTGCATTTCCCGACTTCGGATCATTGAGTTTCAAATAAAACGAAATGCATTCCTCCATGATAGAACAGTGGGGACATGAAGAGAGCCAGGACAGTGAACACAGGTTGAGATAATTTTTCTGATGCAGCAGATAGCGAGTTGAAGAAATGGAACACCAAGGTCACAGTTGTAGCAATCTATTTAAGAATGATCAGTGACCACAGAATGCCATTATGTCAGCTATAATTTGTTATCAACATTCAGATACCTGCTCTAGATTGAGAGGCCAATCCTCATCTGGAAAACAAAGCCAATCAGGCTATCCTAACATGTGACATATGAGGAATGAAACCCAGTGAGAGAAAGTAGTCCTGAGTCCTTGGTTGAATAAGGAGTGAGAAGGACTGGAAGAGGAGAAAGACTAAAAAGAATCTACATATGAAAATCCTTTCTATGTGTGAAGTGTCATGTAATAGCATCTAAATGCAGCACAATCACAATGTATGATCACTTTCTCAGACTACTTGCTTAGATTTTGAATGCCTACCAAAGGCCCAAGTATAAGGCTTGATCCCATCACATGACATTATTGGGAGGTGATAGAAACTTTAATAACTGGGGCCTGGCAGAAGGAAGTTAGGTCACCGTATGTGTGTCCTTGAAGGAGATATTGGGCCCTCTGCCCAGTCTCTCTGCCCCTGTCTCTTGCTCTCTCTTTAGTTGTCTTCATTTTCCTCTGTCCATCTTCCTCCTTCCCAGTAGGAATGAAATGAGTAACTTTCCTCTCCCATGCACTCCCCACTGTGATTTGCTTCTTTACTCCAGGTTCAAAAGTGATGGAGCCACCAATTATCCACCAAAAAGTCTAAAACCCTGAGCTGCATTAATCTTTTCTTTTTAGCTGGTTTATCTCACATATTTGTGACAATAAAAGGAAAGCATAGTATGTACTCTTATAATATTTATCTAGGTTAATTGATTGATAATATGTTATCTTTTTTTTTTTTTTTGGTCTTTTTGAGACAGGGTCTCCCTTTAGTCCTAGCTGGCCTGGAGCTTGCTATATAGTCCAGGCTGCCCTTGAACTCACAGAGTGTTTCTGCCTCCCAAGTGCTGGGATTAAAGGCATGTGCCACCACGCCTGGATATTTTTTATTTTTTTATCCTTATTTGTTGATTAACCATTAAGGAGTTTTTGGCATAATATCATTTTATCCCTAAATATTGTATCATGTATTGTCTAAGACTTAGAGAAATCTCTTGTATTTAGTAAGTGATCAAAATCAGAACATTTGACATTAATATAGTCATTATTGTAAAATCCTTATTTAAGTATCAATATCGAGTTTGACAATTTCCTTTTTCTAATTTGGGCCCAATTCAGGATTTTGTATCAAGTTTTTTTGTTTGTTCATTATTTCAATGTCCTGAGCTAGGACAATTCCTTGGTGGTCTTCCTCCTCTTTTTCTTCATCTTCTTTTTGTTGTTGTTTTTTAAGCTGCTGTTATTTTTGAAAAGTATGACTTAGTTGTTTTGTAGACTGTCACTCAATTGTTGTGAGCATCACGATTGTATAGCCTGGGCCTCGAACCAAATGGGTAAAGAAAGCGAGCTGAGAATCAACAAGTATTTGTTGACTGTGGATGCAATGATTCAGCTCCTGTCTGGACTTTTACTAAACGAAGGACTGTAACATGGAATTTTAAGCCAAATTTACCTTATTTTCCCTTTATGGTAGTTTTGTTCAGAGTGGTTTTTCATAACAGAAATAAAGCCAGAACACTTTATTTCATTTTTGTCATATTAATTTGGATCACTCAGGTAACGTGTTATTCACCAGATCTTGTAATTTAACAAGCCACATGGGAAAATGCTATCTCACTAACCTTTCCTCAATAACTTTCAATCCAGTCATTTTCTACCCACGAATAAGTCTCATCTCAATAAGGTATTTCTATAGTAATTACAATTTTTTCTCTTTATCATTACTCATATTTATTACTTGGAATTTTACTTATAATAAAAGCTTTTCACTTACATTTTTAGCTTTCTGACAGCCACTGAAATAATCTATTTATCTACCTACCTATCTACCTACATACCAGTCTACTTACTTCTATCATTAATATTTATGTACCATTTATGTCAATTTGAATGCTTGGTTTTTAATTTGTTATAAACTATTGTTATTATTTTGATGACCAAAATGTTCCATTTTTCCAGTGGGAATTAATTTCTGATTCTTGTGATTTTTTTAATATAATGCTTTTATCGATATTTTGTGTATTTCAGACATCATTTTTCAGTTCAATTTAGAAATATTCCCCTTTCCCTTCCCCCCACCCACCTCAGATCATGCACTCTGCCATAAATGTCCTGCATCTTTCTCTCAGTCTTTTTTAGGTTTAGGAATTCACATTTTCCTCCTTTAATTTTATATTACTCTAAAATATGACTACATACCTTCCACCCATATACAGTAATTACAGAGTCTGAAAATAAGTGGTGGGTCAATTCTAGAGCCCATTAAGAGATTTATATTATAACAACATAGTTGCCTTCAATAAACAGAAATATAACAATAATGTTGTTCAGCTTGCCTTTCATCTGGGGATTTGGTGTTAGCATCCACAAATGAGGGAAACCATTCACTATTTGTTTTTCTGGGACTGTGTTACTTCACTTAGCATAATGGATTCTAGTTCCATCCATTTACCTCCAAAGTTCATGATGTCATCTTTCTTTACCACTAAATAATACTCCATTGTGTAGATGTACCACATTTTTGCCATCCATTTGTCTGTTGAGGGGCATTTCAGTTGGTTCCAGCTCTTTGCTATTGTGAAGAGAGCTGCAATAAACATGGATGTGCATGTGTCTTTGTGGTAGGATGAGTCTTGTGGGTATATACCCAGGAGTGGAATGGCTGGATCACGTGGCAGGCTCATTTTGAGTCTTTTAAGGATTCTCCACACTGCTTTCCATAATGACTGTACAAATTTACATTCCCACCAGCAGTGGCTGAGTGTTCCCCTTTCCTGAAACCTCTCCAGCATTTGGTCTCTTTTGTTTTCTTAATTTTAGCCAGTTGTATGTGAGAATATGATATCTGAGGGTGGTTTTAATTTGCTTTTCCTTAGTAATTAATGATGTTGAACACTTTTAAAGATGTTTCTCATCCATCTTTACTTCCTCACTGGTGAAGTTTCTGTTCAGCTCTTTACTCCATCTTTTGAGTGAGTCATTTGTTTTCTTCTTTGTTTTTTGAGTAGTCTATATATTCTGGATGTTAATGCTTTGTCAGATATATCACAGGTGAAGATTTCCTCCGACTCTGTGGGTTTTTTCTTCACTTCCTTGATTGTTTCTTTCACTATACAGAAGCTTTTGAGTTTCATGAAGTCCCATTTGTAGACTGTTAACCTTATTTCCTGTGCAGCTGATGTCTGATTTAGAAATTCTTTTCCTATGCCTATGTCTTGTAGGTTGTTGCCAATTCTTTCTTCTATCATCTTCAGGGTTTTGGATTTCACATTGAGATCTTTGATCCTCTTGGAGTTGATTTTTGTACAGGGTGAGAGGTAGGGGTTTAATTTTGTTCTTCTACAAATGGTGATCCAGTTTTGCTAGCATCATTTGCTGAAGATGCTATCCTTCTTCCATTGCAGGTTTTTTTTTTTTTGTTTGTTTGTTTGTTTTTTTGCCCCTTTGTCAAATATGAGGTGGCTGAAATTGTATGAGCTCAAGTCTGGATCTTCAATTTTGTTCCATTGGTCAGTGGGTCTGTTTTTGCACCACTACCAGGCTGTAGTTATGACTATAGCCCTGTAATATAGTTTGAAGTCTGGTAGCGCAATCCCCCTTTGTATTGCATTTTTCACTCAGGGTTGCTTTAGCTATTCAGGGTCTTTTGTTTTTCTGTATGGATTTAAGGATTTTTTTCCAAGTCTGTGAAGAAGCTCATGGGGATTTTGATTGCGATTGCATTGAATCTGTGTATCAATTTGGGTAAAATGGACATTTTTACTATATTAATTTTTCCAATCCATGAGCATGGGAGGTCTTTCCATTTTTCGATGTCGTTTTCAATCTCCTTCTTCAGGAGTTTAAAATTTTTGTTGTAGAGCTCTTTGGTATCTTTGGTTAGGTTTGTTCCCAGGTAGTTTATTATTTTTAAGGCTATTGTGAGTGGGAAGGTCTTCTTATAGTCCTTCTCCACTTGTTTATTGTTGGTGTAAAGAAACGCTACTGATTTTTCTAGGTTCATTTTGTATCCTGCCACTTTACTGAAACTCTTAATCATTTCTAGAAGTTTTAGCATCCCTTAGATAAGCTACCATATCATCTGTAAAAAGGGATAGTTTAACTTCCTGTTTTCTGATTAGTACTCCTTTAATTTTCTTCTCTTGTCTTATTGCCCAAGCAAGTGTTGCAAGCACTATGTTGAAAAGGAGTGGTGATAAGGGGCCACTTTGCTGGGTTCCCACCTTTAAGGGAAATGGTTCCAATTTTTCTCCATTTAGGATGAAGTTGGTAGTGGGTTTGCTATATATGGCTTTGGTCCTGTTGAGGAATGTTCCCTTCAGTCTGATTCCCTCTAGGACTTTAAAGATGAAGGGATGCTGGATTTTGTCAAAGGCTTCTTCTGCATCAGTTGAGATGATCGTGTGGTTTTTGTCTTTCATTTATGTGTTTTAAGATTTTTTTGTTTGTATCTTTACCTGGCTTTGTTAAAAAAGAAAGCTACAGGCCCATCTCATTAATGAACACAGATCCAAAAATTCTCAACAAAATACTTGCAACTAGCATAAAGACCCACATCAAAAAGATCATCCTGTGATCTTTTAAGTTTCTAAATGCTTCTTTTTATTCTTGATTCAAAAAGTTGTCCAGGTTTGCACATGCACCATGCTTTTGTGTGTGTGTGTGTGTGTGTGTGTTTGTGTGTTTGTGTGTGTGTTTGTGTGAGAGAGAGTCCTTTTCCCACACCAAATCAGGCATTTCTCCCGTGAGACTTATTCCTGTTCCTGAGAAGTTATATGCAATTAAGTACTAAATTTTAATTTATAAAATGGTATGACAGATAATAACAATATTCAAAGAGTTGTCCATTGTCCGGCTACCTCTGCCTCCTAAGTGCTAGGATTAAAGGCATGTGTCACCACGCCCAGCAATGGTATGGCAGATAATAACAATATTCAAAGAGTTGTTTTGAGGGTCAAATTAGAAAATTTATATGAAAGGGGTTTTCATAGTACTTGTAACGTAGAATATACTCAATAAATGAATTTTTAACAATTTTTAAAGGAGAGCAAATAAAGAAAGCACAGCTAGATATTACAGAAAAGTCAGATGAATTAGATTAAAAAGTAGATGAGTTTAGAAAATATGAATTATTACAGGTTAATAGATTGTCACCATAGGTCCAGATTTATCTGTATTTCTTCTTGATGCATAAAGAAAACCAGTTTGCTAGCACATATAATGTTTTAGCATAAATAGTTACCAATCTTGTGCTCAAGTCCTTATGCAAATAACATTAAAATTATGTCATACTCTCAAGAAAATGAATTCTTAGTTTGGATGATTTGAGAGAAGATTTTACATAAAATGTTCAATCCTAAAGCATTTCTTGTAAAATTATTTGCAAAAATTCTTTTAGAAAAGCACATCATATGTAGAGAGATTGGTCTCATTTAGATCCAGATATAGAACCAAATAACAGGGAAACATAATCCCATTTTCTTATGGTAAAGAGAAGCTTGCATTGCTTTACCATTTCTAAGTTCACTACTCTTTGTTTGGAAAGTTGATCTTCATTTGTGTTAATATTTTCTTTTTTTTTTTAATTTTTTTTATTTATTTATTTATTTTTATGTGTATGAATGCATTGTCTGCATGCAGGTCTGCGCACCCGTGTCGTGCGATGCCGCGGAGGTCAGAAGACGGTCTCGGATTCCCCTGGAACTGGAGTTCTCCTGGAACCGGAGTCACAGACGGTTCTCAGCCGCCATGTGGGTGCTGGGGATTGAACCCGGGTCCTCTGCAAGAGCGGTCGTCGCTCTTAACCACTAGGCCATCCCTCCGGGTTGTGTTAATATTTTCTTAAAGGTAATTTAAACTTGTCTTTATGAAACAAGTAATACATGTTTGCTGTGGGAGTATAATAAAAATATCAATGGAAAAATAAGGTGTTCATCAACGAACCAGTAGAAGATAACAATAGGGGATAAGGAGATGGCTCAGTCAGTAAAATGCTTTCTGTGCAAGCATGATCACCTGAATTTGGACCCCCAGAATCTGTGTAAAAATCCAAGCATGGTGGTGGTGTGCCAGTAATCCTCCTGCTACAGAGGCAGAGACAGGAGGATCTTTGAGACTCTCTGGCTAGGCCAGTTTGGTTGAATGAGTGAGTTTCAGATTCAGTGAAAGACCCTGTCTCAAAAAATAATTTGGAGAATGATTGAGGAAGATACCTGATACCAACCTCAGGCATTTGCATGGATGTACACAGGTGTACACTTATACCTGCACACACATGTACACACACACAGGACCATGTGTATGTTTACATACATAAAAATAAATATAAGGTGACTATAAAACTTTGGCCAATACTATGCATTTATATGTGTCTGTATTATTTTCATGTAACAAGTATGTATTAATGCTGTAGTATTACATCTAACCACCTTTTTTGGGGGGGTTGATACATTTTTATTGAATTTTGTGTATTTCATACACAACATCTTAACCATCTTTATATCTCTTTCCAAACTGGCATATTCTCATATCCTCCTCCACTGGATTTCATGTATTCTGTCATTTATGTTACAGCCTATTAAATCAAGTTAGTATACCTAGATATCACTCAGGGCAAGTTCATCCACTGGGGTCTAGTCAGCCTATCCAGAGTCTTTCCCTTTATGATCAGCTCTTCCTCTTTCAGCAGTAATCATCTGTCAATAGTTCTTCAGCTAATATTGGGGCCTGCTTCCTATTTTGCCAATTCTATGCTGAGTTTTTGACTGCTTGAGTTCACATGGGTTTTGTACATGCTGAAACCATTTTTGCAGTTTCATATGAGCAAGGTCTTCCAAGCCTGTAAGACTCTGTTTCCATATGGTCATTTACCTCCTCCCCAGCTCTTACAATCTTTCCTTCCTTTCTTCAATTGTCCATGATTCCTGAGTGGACAAAGTTTAATATATAAGTCTTGGCCCAGGTCCCACCCTGTGCAGACCCTTGTTCTCTATGTTTTGGCCATTTGTGGCCTTTTGTGTTCATTGCACTCTTTTGCATGAGGGAGCTTTGTTGAGAATTGAGAGATGCATTAGGGTTTTCTCTACCCTTTGTTCCACTATGTTCCATGAGACTTAGGTGTAGAGGTTCCATTGTAGATGTGTCATTTAGGATTGGACATTTCACAGACATTTGTATGTGACCAGTTGTGGAAATTTGTAATAGTCTCTGTTGCAAAAGAAGTGTCTTAGATGACCGGTGACTGGCATACTTGTCTGTAAATATAAGGATCCATGTTTAGTACATAATAAGAAATTAAATTTGTTTAGGAATGTGCCAGCTTTGGGGTTTTCTCTAAGACCTTTGACCTCTCCATTCATGTAAATTTAGCTGTGTTAACAGCACCACACCTGAGTTCCCTCCCATTAAGTGGGCTTTAAATTGGATTATGTAGCTCTTGATTACCTTCAAGATAAAAGTGCCACTACTGCCCCAATATAAAGTTTCCTGTGCCCATCATTGTTGCTGTTATTAGGCCTTACATCTGGAGTTGAACCATCAATTGATGTTCTCCTTTAGAAGCTTGCATGGTGCTCTCCAAAACTACGAGAACTATCATTCAGGGAGGTGGCTTCCAGGTCAGCTCCATGGCTCCAAGTCCTGTATCCGAAGTAAGTCCTGTCTTCAGCAATAGAGTTTTACCTTAAGGTTCTGGAAGGCAATCAAGGACTGAGGCAATAGCCTGTGTAATTTTTGAACTCTCTTGGATAACCCTGGGCAATAACTGGAAGGTAAGTTTCTCCTGTCTCAGTGTTTCTTATATAGTCTTCAGCTATGCACATGGACTATTGTATGTGTCATTTTCAGTAGCTTTTTTAACTAATTCATTTCTTTTTGGTTTCTGATACTAGCTAAGCATTATTTCTCTCCCCCCCCCCCCGTCTATCTCCCTTCCCTCCTCAGTTAAAATACTCCCAATTTCCTTATTTCACTTTTGATAATACCTATCTTCTATGGTACCCCCTCTCTTGAGCTCCATCTTCCACTTTACCCTCAAGGTTAACCCTTCCTAATTTTTTGAAAAATATTTCATTTGTATTTTAATTATGTATGTGTGTGTGTGTGTGTGTGTGTGTGTGTATGGCCTTGTGCATGTGAGTTCACAGAAGTGAGAAGAGTGTGTCTGGTCTCCTGGAGTTGGAGTTATAGGTAGTTGTGAGCACTTGATTTGGGTGCTAAGAACCAAACTTGGGTCCTCTGCAAGAATAGGAAGTACTCTTAACTTCTGCGTCATCTCTTTAGCCCCTTTATCACTTTTTCTGAAAACTATTCTAGAAACATAATTTCACATTGATAAATATTCTGTCACAACATTAATGGATAAAAACCATTCAGTTAAATGATGATATGAAAATTAATTTAACCATATATGTGTATTTTGAAGCAATAAAAATTGGAGGGAACAACAACAACAAAAGGACTGGGACAAAGATCTGACCAAAACAGTAAACTTCTCCCCAAAACAATAATCCTCTGCATAGAAAAGCTTTTAAAAGATTCAGAAAAAGATATAAGACGTGTGGCAGAATGCATGAACTCGGGTAGGGCATGGAAAGGGGAATGAGTCTAACTTGGACTGAGAAATGATGTACTAAATAAACAAAACTTCAATAAAATATAAAAAATAGTTTAACCAATACACTTTTGATCATTGTTTCTAACATTTCTCTATTACAGTCAGTACTCCTTTACGGTAAGTAATCACAAGTCTCTTTAATCTCTTATGCCAGAAAAAGAACTGCTTAATGACCTGGGACATTTACTGTTCATTTGAGGATGCCTTGTAACCATTTAGAAATCAATAAATATTTCTTCAAGGCACTCAGCTAAAAATATCTTAAGGTCATAGCGATCTTAGGACTTCTGTGTTCGTGGTAGCATGCTTGGAAAGACAGAATTTAAAAATAGTTTTAGCCAAAGAAGCTGCAAATTTCCTCTCCAAGGTACGTAACTACATAGCCTAGAGGTAGAAGTTATTAGAATAATTCTTGAACCTCTATGTAAAAGGTTAATTATGTAAATAGAAGGTAGAAGGACCCCCTTACTCACTATAACCTGAAGTCCCTCCTGATACTCTTTAATATGCACAGTTGTTTCCTAATGAGAAGGGAAATATTTGCATTAGGGATGAATTATCCATCCTGGGGGGATGGAGAGAGAGAGAGAGAGAGAGAGAGAGAGAGAGAGAGAGAGAGAGAGAGAGAGACTCTGTAACTGCTAAATCAGAAGAGATAGCTCTTTAAGGTAAAGGAGAATATTCCTTTTCTAATAGGATTAATCTAGAAGGTGCCGAGAAAGGGCTGTTTGTACAGTTTGTGGTTGAATCTTTGAGGTGTCCTGAACCCAACTCTTTCACATAGTTGAGGGCAGATGGAAACATAAAAATAGGTCTGGAAGTGTTGTAGCCTTAAGAAATCCAAGGACGGTACTCAGTACTGTAAGGCATTTTGTACCACTAATCTTTCTGTCATCATAGCCTGATGGCATGTAATACTATGATGGGAGCAGGGGATGCTGCCGACTGGCAACTATAATTGTCATGGGGCTGCCGTTGTCTTCTGCTTTGATTTGGCCCTGAGTTAGTGGTCACAGTTTTTAACTTAATGACAGGAATATTAGTTTTTGATAGGAGACTCCAGAAATCCTGCTAATATGGACTAGAAGAGTGGTGGGTAATTGGAGAAATAAAGAAACCAAAATATTTGCATTGAACTCTGGCAAAGTATGTTTTACGCTTCTAGTAAAAGTTGCCTTCTTACTGTTAAACCCTTAGCCTATTCAAGTTACAACCCATCTCAAATTATATTAACCAGACATTGAATATGGTAAAATTTGGTGACTAGATAATTCTTTTGGAACCCCAAAGTTATCTAACATTGGTTGGACATAGCTAGATATATAGTTCTCCTTCATACTGTGAGTCTCACTAAATTTGGCTTCATGTAGAAAGTTGGGTATAGGTTTGACCCATGTATATCTCTTCTAGGACTAAGAACAAGGAAGCAACAGCTACTTGCAGGAGGTGCTTCCTTCTCAAAGAGTATGAGAAGTGCAAAAGGAAGTGGCCTACCATGGGAGCACATTGTAAATCTTTGCTTGCTGAGACTTCATTGGTCAAAGCAGGACATAATTGGAAGGGAAATATACTCAGTTTCTTTTGAGGAACTATGCAGTCACATGTCAACACCTGTGGTTGTGGGCTAGGGTGAATAATGGAAGTATTAGGGCATTTTCCTTATTTACAGAGAGAGAGAGAGAGAGAGAGAGAGAGAGAGAGAGAGAGAGAGAGAGAGAGAGAAAACACATATACATGTATATGGATGCCACTCATGCATGTGGAGGTGTGGAGGTCAGGAGACAACTTGTGAGACTTTCTTCACTCATTCCAGCATGTGTGGTCTGGGGATAAATTCAGGTCCTCGGGCTTGGCAGCAAGTGCCTTTATTCACTGAGTCATTTGGTCTCAATAAGTCACTCTATCACTCCATGAATCACAATAACCTCTGTTCTGAGCTTTTCTTTGTCAATTTCCAATTGTACTGAAGCTGTTCCTTTTAAAATTGGAGGAAGAACTTTATTTTAGGACTTAGTTGTATATGATACCAATAAAACCCAAGTATATACTTATGGAAATCATATTAGAAATACTTCCTGGAGAAAAAATAAGCTTTATAACGGCTAAGATCTTAATCTAGAGTCTCCTAAAAGGTAGGCTGCAAGCATACAAAACCTTCTTAAAGAATTTGTCATGAACTCACTGCCTAAACCTTTTCCAAATAAATACGAACCTAAAAGCAGAAGTTGTATGTTTCTAGGCTGCATACTGGTGTAATATTAACTATTTCTAGTATAATGGCAGGCTGTCTGCTCTATAATCAAAGAAGAATGTATAGATTGACAATGCTTCCAACTATTTAAATGTCTTTTAAAAAATAAGATTGGTGGTAAGTAACAGGCATTTTGCATATGCTGGTTATTTTGACCTGATAGATTTGCAAATTTCTTATGTGAAAAGAAAATAAAAAAAACTGAACCCTATTTTTAAAGACAAATCTTGTGCACAGCAAATGAAGTCACAGTTTTTATTTATTCATTCATTCGTTTGTACTGTTTGAAAACCTCTTTGTAGCAAGTGTGAGGGAGAATATTTGTTAGGGTAATAATAGCAGAATCATATTAAATTAAATTAAACATGTAGAAATCAAATTAAACACATAGAAAAATCTGTGAAAATAATGTAGTTACAGAAGGTTAAGTAAAGATCAATGGATGCCAAGGGCTAAAAGATAAATAGCCTTGCGGAAAAATGAAAAGGAATAATAATGTTGAGGATGAAGAGTTTGTCTTTATGTCTTGTTGAAATTCCTGAAATTTCAGTAGACATTTAAAAATTCCTCCAAATACACCAGTTTTAATATGTACATGTTGATAAACTGTGGATGTTGTTCTTTTCTGTTTGAAAGAGAGACAGTCATATGTGTAAGTATAGACAATTCATGCACATACATGCACTCACACACATGCTCATATATGCAGTTGACTTATATAGTGAAAAATATTGTCAGTAAAAGGTAATAAATTTGAGTACTAAAATTGGTTATGTTTGTGACAAGTAATGGTGATTCTTAAATATAATGCTTCCTACATTCACATAGAATTTTGTAGTTACTATCAGTGCAGCATGCTCATATAATATAGGGGATTATGTATCATGATTTCTTTGCCTAGAGTGCAGGTGTTTCAGTTTGAGTATTGTTCCTGATTTCCTTTCAGTTTTAAATGTGATATCATGAAACGTTTTGCTCTTTGTAAAGATGTTTATTCAGGGCGAACAGGAAGATCAAGACATAAAACAAGGCTGTCCTCCAACTCTCAAAAGGAATACCAGTTCATGTTCTGTGTTTGAGAGTGAGTGAAAATTTCAGAAAGGGCTCTCATTTGCTTTGTTTCTAGGCTTCATTCACAATGTTGCTTATACAATCCTGTAATTCATATCTCATTCTGAAATGTTGAAAGAATACATTGGACTTCTTTTCATAACCTTAGGAGATACAAAGGCCAGCATCTCCAATTTCTGACTTGTGATCTTTGAATACCTGGACAAGGACTACGGCCTGTTTTAAATTTTTGAGGAAGGGTCTCCTTGTGGATTTCTGACCATCCTGTTATTCACTGTATAGACCATCTTGGCTTTGAAGTTGCCTCAGACCTTCTGACTGCCTTCTGAGTGCAAGGATTTCAGGTATGAGCTTCCACATCCAGCTCTAGACCTGGGGTCTGTATAATGCTCAATATTCATTTCCTAGGGAGAGTGTAACAAACTGGTTTGCTTAA
Organism: Rhizomys pruinosus; assembly: GCA_009823505.1. NCBI lineage: Eukaryota > Metazoa > Chordata > Mammalia > Rodentia > Spalacidae > Rhizomys > Rhizomys pruinosus. The sequence continues at coordinate 942,539 of VZQC01015136.1, forward strand.
AACTATTTTTCTCAAAATTTTAAATGACAGAAATCCAAAATCACAATTTTGGCAGAGTTGACTTTTCTTTGTGTCTTTTGTTTTGACTTGTAGGGGGGGTCGTTTGTTCCCAGGAGTTCTCATGAACACATAAAGACCTCTTCACTAAATACCTTCTATTTTTTGGGTAGTGAGGATTAGGATTTTAGTATATGTCTAGGGGCATAAATTCAGCCCATATCAGTGTAAGAATGTTTAGGTCACTCCTATTAGAAAAAATCCGTTTCAATTTCTATCTTTTTGAATCAGTGCAAATATTTGTGCTTCAACATATGTTTGGCAAGCCAAAAGGGCCTCAGGGATTCCAAAAAATGCTTTAGATATTACAGCACATGCGGTAGGTAATTCAGTAATATTTGGCAGACTGCCTGGTTTTCATATCTACATGCACATTGAATTGAGGCCAAATATGTATTTTTCAACCTTCTGCTGTCTTCCCCTACCAAATGAGATGGAATTATTTGGCAAAAAAGTTATGAGAAGACTCTAGATGAAACTCTAGATTTTCTTCCTAAAACTCTTCCAGTTTTATATAAAGCATCTCTCTCTCTCTCTCTCTCTCTCTATATATATATATATGTATATATATATATATATATA
>VZQC01015136.1:948034-974294 GCA_009823505.1 Rhizomys pruinosus
TTTCTTCTTTTCTTTCTTTCTTTCTTTCTTTCTTTCTTTCTTTCTTTCTTTCTTTCTTTCTTTCTTTCTTTCTTTTTTTTTTTTTGGTCTTTTTGAGACAGGGTCTCCCTGTAGCCTCAGTCCTGGACCTCACTCTGTAGACCGGCTGGCCTTGAACTCACAAAGATCCGCCTGTCTCTGCCTCCCAAGTGCTAGGATTAAAGGCGTGCGCCACCATGCCCGGCTTCCTTAAGCAAAGTGTCTTGACTATGACATAGATGGAGTCATATTAGTCATATTACATCTTGTGTACAAACTCTGTATTTCTCCCAAATTGTTCTAGGGGTACACATGAACCCAACGAAGTACTGTTTTGTTTATTACTGCTTTACAGCAGCTTGCTGGCCAGATCCTGGCCACTTGCATTACTGTAACTCTTAACCAGTGTGCATTTCAATCTGCATGAGAAACACATATAACTTTCCAGATGTTCTCACTAGACTACTTTTATAATTTTCTTGGTATGGTATTTCCTAATTTAAATTTTCAAGAGAAGAAACTGAGTATATATATTTTTTGCTTATCTTTTAGAATGCTGTGTAATGGCTTCTAGCTCAAGGACTGACTGCCCTTAGGTACAAAAATGGCCATATATGACTGTTCCTTGAGCAGAGGTTGAAGCAGAGGGTAGGTATTTCTTGAGAAGCCCTAACCATGATGTCAAATAACTAATTTCATGTGTACTTATTAGAAAAGAGATCTTTGTGTACATGCTTAGATAAGAAATACCACTTCTCAGCCAGGTGAGGTGGCACAGGCCTGTAATCCAAGCACTTGGGAGACAGAGGCAGGAGGTTCTCAGTGAGTTCAAGGACAGCCTGGTCTACATAGTGAGTTCCAGGGCCGCTGGGGCTTCAGGGAGACCATGTCTCAAAAAGACCCCCAAAATACCACTTCTTTCTATAATCATGTTGTCAGTGTTTCTCTAAAAACAGGATTTTTCAAAAGAGAATGGTGCTTACAAAAATATTATTTTATAAGTACTTCTGAGTTTCTAGTTGTAGTGGGTTGTTTTGGAGGATGGGTGGGGCATTTTGTTGATTTGAGTTCACCCAGAAACAGACTCTGAGATATGGATGCTATTGCAAATTGCTCATTTGGGAGATAACAGCAGGGAACAATGTCAAAGGAAGTAAAAAAATGAGATTAAGAGAGGACAGCCAATAAAAATGCATAATTAGGTGGCTGGAGACATGGCTCAGTGGCCAAGAGTACTGTCTGTCCTCACAGAGGATCCATGCTCGATATCTGAAGTCCAGTGGTGGCTAACAGCCATCCTTAACTCCAGTTCCAGGGGATCTGATGCACTCCTCTGGCCTCTACAGACATTGCATGCATGTAGTATCCTTATATGCATGGAGGCAAAAGAGCCAAACACACACACACACACACACACACACACACACACACACAAATAAAAATAAGTAAATTTAAAAAGTTAAAATACATTATTAGGTTGTTACTGCTGTAACTTATCTCACTGATTTACTCTAATAAATACAGAATACACCTCAGAGTTATTCCATGTTAGAAAAAAGGACACTGGATATTTATCCAGCGAAACCCTGTCTATTATTAACTGAAGAATGCTCTGGGAGTATTAATTCTCTGGTAGTTTTGTCTCACCTTGCACACCATAGTTTATAGCTTCTTGTCCAGTAAAAAGCCCTGAAGGTAGGAGTTATAAGGGTTCACAGTCAGTGGACAGAGAAGGAGCACTACTAGAAGAGCTCTAACATTCTTTATTCCAATGGCCCACTATTTTCTTCTTTCTTGAATAAGCTTAATCTTTTTCAGATATTCATTTCATAGGATAGATAGCCTCACCATTATCTCAAGAGGAAATATTCATTAATTTTAGCCAATCATAAACATTCTGTTCTTTTGGGTATCAGTAGGAACATATGGTGCCATCTGTCCTTAGGTATGAGATGTTGTCTGCTGGAAAAGATCTCTCCTTTCTTAGAAAAAGAAAAGGCAGCATCTTTTTTTGCACTAGAAATGCCAAATAGTAATATGTCACTTGAAAATGTTAGACCCATCAGCTTACTGCAAGTCCTGAATTAGATATTTCTAAAGATGGCCTACCTTGATATTTCTCCTTTTGAGGTATGACATCTTTTATTGATTACTTAAGTCCTTTTGAGTACAATTTACTGTCACCTGTAGCCGGAGATATCTTAGTTGGTACAAAGGTAGAATAAGTACAAGATTAAAAAAAATCTCATCTTGTGAAGCTTACAAAAATGGCTATTAAGAGAATATATAACATCATGCCAGTATTTTGTAACATCTAACTTCCGTTATGCAACAGTTATATACCTATGTACAAAAGACATTCAGCTTTGCTGAAGATTTGGCATTAGTCTAGAATAACAGTTTATTCAGTCTCCTCAAAATGAACAAACTTGGATTTGTTATTTCAAGAAAAAAGTCTAAGAAATTTTGAGACTTGAAGCAAAATTTAGATTTGGGAAGACTTTATATGTCAAGGCAACAGCTGCCAATACTTAAATAGACTTTTCATTACATTTGTGGTGATATTAATACATGGAATCTTTTGTTGTTGTGTAATAAACTGCTTCAGCATTTGGAATTCATTGAAGCAGTTATTTTCCAAATAAGTGCCAGCATGCTTTTAATGTATAAATACATATGAGGTGGATCAATAAGTTTCATATAACAAAATACGAATGTGTGTTGATTAATACACTTTCATGTTCCACATTGCCAATACTTGTTAAAGCTACACTTTGCTGAGTTTTGTTACAGTGTCAAAAAACAATAAGCATAATCATCTGCAAAGATTCTTAAAATATTCCTCTTTTGCTAACCACATGTCTGAGAAAGGCCAAATTTTCTTTATATACTTCAACTAAAATAACATATCACAACAGATTGAATGTAGATGCAGATATGAGTGCAGATGTCTTCTATTAAGCCAGGCACTAAAGAGACTTAGAGAGATAGAAAATGATAGCTCTATTCTCACCGATTTTTTGCTTTAAAAAGTTAGTTTTTTTCAGAAAAATGTGTTTGTATGCAATAGGTTTAATTTTTTTGAAAGATTTTATTAACATAACTTTCTTTAAGAAGTAACAGAGGCAGGTGGATCACTGTGAGTTCAAGGCCCACCTGGTCTACAAGGTGAGCTCCAGGCCAGCTGGGACTAAAAGGAGACCCTGTCTCAAAAAGACCAAAAAAAAAAAAAAAAAAAGAAGAAGTAACATGATTACATTGAAAGACTTAGTGTAGGTTGGAGAATTTTGAAAGAGAGTGAATGGCAAGTTCACACTGTAGTAACTGACAAATTTCACATTATTGTTAAAGAATGGTAGTATAGTTTTGCCAGTACTCACATTTTTTTAGTTTGAGGAATGTAACAGTTCAGTTTGTTTATTATACTTCTTTCTATTTCTTTTGTGGTTGTTGTTCCCTTTAATTTTATATTACTCCGAAATATGCATATGTTCACTCCACCTATCTACCAAAATGACAGAGTCCGAAAATAAGTTATAGGTTAATTCCAAAACATGTTTGTGTTTCACATTTTAACAGTAATTTTGCATGCAGGCAGAAAAATATAACTTTACATTCCCAGGTTGCATAGCAAGTTGATAGGTTTAATTTTTAAATTAATGAATGTTAATTTTTAAACCTTTTAAGCAAATATTAGTAAATATAAACCACATGAATAAAGTTCTTTGGCTATGTTCAATAATGTTGTAAAGGTCACAGGTATATTATGATAAAAAATGTTTAAGGACTAGTTACAGAAAGCATAGAAGGAGGAGTTTAGGAGTTACAGATGTGTGAGATATAGAATTGGAAGACAGGAGAGCATTGTGATAAAGAAGGCACAGAGCATTGGGAAATAGCCAAGAAGTGTGGCTTTGTGACAGACAGAAAGAAAAGTGAAATGGAACTTTTTATTTATTTTTTAACTTATTTTTTTGTTGTTTATTATTTTTTTAAGGGATTCACAATATAAGAGCACAGTTGTTTTCAGATCACATTGACTTTGCTCAGTTTGCCATACAATTAGGTAATTGGTGCTAGCATTCATAGATGAAGGATACCATTTGTCGTTTGTTTTTCTAGGACTGTGTTACTTCACTCAGCATTAGCTCCAGCCATTTACCTGCAAAGCTCACGATGCCATCTTTCTTTACCACTGAATAGAACTCCGTTGTGTAGATGTACCACATTTTCTCTATCCACTCATCAGTTGAGGGGCACTTGGGTTGGGAACTTTTTTTTTTTTTNTCCCGAGTGCTAGGATTAAAGGCGTGCACCACCACGCCCAGCTGGGTTGGGAACTTTTTAAACTTAATGTTATTGACAAGCATGCCAAGCCTTTAATCCCAGCACTCAGGAGGCAGAGGCAGGCGGATCTCTGTGAGTTCAAGGGCAACCTGGTCTACCTAGCGAGCTCCAGGCCAGCTTGGACTAAAGGGAGACCCTGTCTCAAAAAGACCAAAAAAAAAAAAATAAAAATAAAGAATAGTGGACAAGTTAAATGATTAACTAAGTTAGGAGAGGAGGCAGGAAATGTATGGAAGCAAGGATTTTCTGCATTTCCACTTGACCCATATAGATGGAGGAATGGAGATCATTAGAAGAATAGATCTGGAATGAATATTGATATCTAATGCAATATAATGGATCTTGATGTTTATCATATCAGTAATAAACAAGTAAAACAAAGCTAAAACACAACTTTAAAAGTTCTTTCTTTAGCATATCCTACGGGTACCCTATAGTTTATTTTCAGACTTCATAATTTTGGTATATATGTGCCGTGTATGTATTCATATTTTGGAGTGATACAAATTGGAAGGAACACCAACACCAACACCAACACCACCACCAACAACAAAGACTTGTCAAAGAACTGACTGAAACAGTAAACTCCTGCCCCAAACAGTAAATTTCTGCATTGAAAAATTTTTAAAAAGACCGAGAAAAAGATGAAAAACATATATGGCAGAATGCATGAGCTCTGGTGGGGTGGGGGGCAAGGAAGGGGGAAATGGGTCTAGATTCACAAAACCTCAATAAAAAGTTCTTTCTTTGGGGCAACAGAGAGATCCTGTCTTGAAAAGACAAAAAAAAGTTCTTTCTTTACAAATGAGCATTATTTGATGTGTTTATTTTTGGGGAAATTTGTAACTATTTCAAGATTGAGTGATGGGGAATCCTCAGAATGAAGAACATTTATCCAAACTGGAAGTCCTAAGCTATCCACGACATTGAGCGTGTGCTTTGCTATTGCACCATTTTGTTTGTGCTGTTCCTCATTCTTGATCTTGAGCGAAAGGCCATGCCTTTTTGACATCTGAATGTCAAACTATAGGCTACTCCTTAGAATAAATCTTAAGTATTTGCCAGCAGAAAAGGAGTAAACATAATCTGCCAAGCTGCCAATGGTTATTTAATGTTAATATGTATAGGAAATGTTCAGTGTCAAATTGCTCTGAAGAAATTACACATAAAACTATTTTCTATTACATGTTTTATTAATTACTTTTTCTGTTACAACAAAATACCCGAAATAAAGCAATTTAGGGGACAAAGGGCTTATTTTGGCTCACAGTTTGAGGGTTATTCTATCCTGGTATGTTAGGAAGGTATGCCAAGTGCATCTCTAGTTAGGAAAACAGGAACGTGAAGTGGCTGAAACAATGCGTATGTACCCAGGAAGCAGAAAGAAATGAATAGTCCACTTGATTCATTTGCTTTTGTTCCTTTTTAAAAAATTCAGTCCAGCATTTTAGCCCATATAATGTCCTACTCACATTCAGGGTGCATCGTCCCATCTCAACTAAATCTCTCTCGAAATTCCCTCCCAGATACACTCAGAGTTTCATCTCCTAGGTGTTTCTAAATCCTGTTAACTGATAATGAAGAGTAATAATCACAAATACATCTCTTCCCAGCTGGACATTCAAACACATACCTTTTAATTCTTATCATTCCTCCCTTAGTCTCTCGTCTCATCTTTGCCTTGTCATTCCGAAATGTGCTTAGTATGAAAGTATTAAAAGTTCCAACATTATTCAAACATAAAATTGCAGAATCTCTTCTGAGACTCAGGCAATTTCTTAACTGTGAACCACTGTATATTCAAAACTATAAGTTATAGACCTCCAATATATAATGACACAGAGTAAATATTCTCATTCCAAAATGAAGGAAAAGAAGGATAGAAAAGAAAGATGAAGGGTAATGCCCAGAAGGACACATACAAAACCCTGCTTCTCTATATCTGGAATCTGGGTCCTGTGGTGGCATCATCTGTGCTCCAATTGCTTTCGCCTCTTGGGACCTACATCCAGGGAGTCCAGCACAGTCATGTACTGCTTGGCTTCAGTGGCTTTCTAGAACCTTTTTAATCAAGCCTCTATGACCCTTTCAGGCATTCATTTTGTGTGCTTCTAAAACAATGTGGATGCTGCTGCACATTCTTCCAGTTCAGGATGCAGTGTGGCTTCCATCTCCCACAGCTATAGGGACCTATATGTACCTTTGTGGATGATTTGAGGAAAATATTTCTGTAGGCAGTTCTGTATTTAAATGGCTTTCCCTATTTGGTATTTCTCCTTCAAAAGAATCAGATGTTTTACAAGCTAGAGCCTTTGATGGGTGGGGTCTTCTCTTCAAGACACTTTTCCTTTTGTTCCAGTACAAAGTGTGAACTTCTCCTTAAATATGTCAATCTCTTTTGCAGTTACAGATGTTTCTCTGCACCCTCCTTCTCTGAAAATTTAATGCATCTCATGCTCCATTTCTTGCAGAACTGCATTTTTTTCTTCTTTCTGTCACATGTATGCTCTCTTTTACTGAAAAATTGGATGAAAAGGATGAGGAGTAACCATGACACAGCCTGAAACCATGATTTCTGGAGCTGAGGAAGCTTCTCACATTGCATCTGTAGCCATTAAGCAGAAAGAAAAGAACTCTAGTCCTCCAATCTCTTCTTTTTATTCTGTTTAGGAAACCAACCCATAGAATGTTGTCGCTCACTTGCAGTGTGGGTGTTCCTCCCTTGGTTAAACTACTCTGGACAAATTCTCACAGATATACACAGAGGTTTGTCTCCTAGATAGCTCTAAACCCTTTTAGGTTATCCTCCAAGATTAACCATCACACACATGCACATACAAATATATATAATATATATATAATATGAATACATGTGTTGGAGACATGGATGTGATCAGAACCACTATTTCAGCCCAAATCAAAAGCAAAAATATATATGAATCACTTTTGAGCAATAGTCTGACTTGAGAACAAAACTATTGCTGAAGAATCAAACATTTATAAATACCACTGGTTTCAGACCTTCTGTAACTTAGCTCCTTTTATTTTTCAAAAAGTGATAAAGGACATTTTCCCTTAGATTTTACATATGAATAAACCAAGAATAAAGGTTTCACAAACTGCTGCAAATCAAGGACCTATAATGTTTTGCCATTTTTTAAATGGTTTCTTGGAAACTTATAACTCTGATCCTATAAAGAGCATGCCCATTTGCTATAAGCAAATATGAAGCTATAACTAATTGCTGCAAGTATTTTATGTTACTTAGCTTCTCCAAAAGTCTTAGTGCTAATTTTTATTATTTATTGAGATGGTTGAGAAATACATATGGCAGTATTCTTTAGGAAAAACTCATTTACAAGGATTTTAGAGATAGACCCTGGAAATCAGGAATATGTTTAATGCTGTGTTCTTTGACCACTGAGACAAAACTTTGGGCCATTTATAGCACTGGGTCAGAAGTAGTCATTTTTGCTTTCCAAAATAGATGAAATATATAAATTCTCTGTTTCACTTTTTTTAACTGTTGAGCAAGGAGTTACATACAAAACTACTCTGAAAATAGTCATTTACAGTATACAAATCTTTGTAGGATAGGCTTCAAAGGGAAGATTTTCAAGGCTTTTTGTGAGTTCAAGGCCAGCCTGGTTTACAGAATGAGTTCCAGGACAGCTGGGGCCACAGGGAGACCCTGTCTCGAAAAGACAAATAAAGGCTTTTTGATTTCTGTAGAAAAAGGCTCATTCTAGAGTTTATCATTCTAGACTTAGGTCTAAACTTTTTCCCACATTTTCAACAACTGGTCAAAGGGAATGTTTGATCAATTAGAGAGAAACAAAGTTTGCCTTTGGATTTCAAAATGAAGCTATTGATTTGAAGCTTTAAATATGTTATCCAACATTATACGCTTTCTATTATAGAATTCATAGAAATCTTATGCATTTATATTTAGTGTTCCAACTAGCAACTCAATAACATAAGGTATAAGATGAGCTGCCTGATCAAAGTCTGTGCTGTGGAGAGCAAAGGTATTCATAGCTACAGTCACAGATATGCAGGTGAGAGATTATTAGGAAAACAGAAATACATTTAATCTCCCCTCTGACAATCAGAATACAAGTAGGAAGAAAAAATGGCTCCTCAATAAGAAATCTTTGTTTCTTTTTTGAGACAGTATCTCCCTATAGCCCCAGCTGGTCTGAAATTTATTCTCTGTGTAGACCAGGCTGGCCTCCATATCACAGAGAACCTCCTACTTTTGCCTCCTGAGTGCTGGGATTAAAGGTGTGTACCACTATACCTGGCCAACAAGAAATCTTGAAAAATATTATTTATTTTTACAATTTAATATATATATAATATTCTTTGAACAAAGCTGCCCCTATTAATCTCTCTATTCCCCTTCCCCCCTACCAAATAACATCTTTACAAATCTTTCTCCTATTTCATGTCTCTTTTGGTTACCCACTGCATTTATATAGGGTTTCCTGCATGAGCAGGCATTGGGAGCTATTTGCTTGAGTGTTAGCACTGAACCCATGGCTACACTGCCAAGGAATATGACTCCTTCCCTGTCTGCAACCTTTAACTGTCCATAGCTCCTCTGGGAGGGGTGAGGCCTATTGAGTCCATCGGTGATGGAATGTTGATGGGTCTTGGGTTGTTCAAGTCTTGTGCAATTAGCCAGTGCTAGTACTTGAATTTGTGAAAGTTAATAACAATGTAGGAAACATACTGTAAGAAATTAAGAGTAGTTATTGATTGTATGAAATGTAAATCTAAATAATTATTCATTTGTGCACATAAAATAAAATAAAATTTAAGAAAACACTTCAAATTTTGTATGTTTTCAAAAATAATGAACTCACAAAGATCCGCCTGCCTCTGCCTCCCGAGTGCTAGGATTAAAGGCATGTGCCACCATGCCTGGTCTACAGAGTGAGTTCCAGGACAGCTGGGGCTACAGGGAGACCCTGTCTCGAAAAGATAAAAAAATAGTTAAAAAAATTATGTCATAGTAGGATCCTATCCACAGAAATTCTGGGTGTGGCTAGGGCACTTGATTAAAATAATCTCAAGATAGTACATAATAGATTGTTGGCATATGATACAAATATTTTAAATTTACATAAATTGTTAGGTAAATGATCTGCTAATCCATCACTGAACTAAGGAAGCAGTAAAGCTATATTCCACATGATAATTGCTTGAGATGAGAGAACTTTGCAAAATACCAATGCCTATGCCAGAGCACCAGCAATTACCATCCCATTAGTCTGGGGGACAGGCTGGATTTCAGGACTCTTACAAGCTGTCAAGTAATTCTGACTTCCAGTAAAATGTGGGGACTACAGTTTAGCTTGGCCTGCCAAACAGTCAGTTTTGATAATTTATGTCATAGTAAAGATATTTGAAAGACTCCTGTATGTGAAATTGAGCCTTCATGAATTTAATTATATTGATAGTGTATTGTTTCATCTTCCTTATTTATTTCAAAATAAAAGATTGTTTTGTGAAAATTGAATGTGGTACAGAACTCTATTTCGAGTTACTGTTCAAATTTCTATTGTTGAATTTGGACTTCCTTTAGTCTGATTATGTTGCTGTTTTGCTTAAGCATGGGTTTCTTATGGGAAGCTCCAAGCCTTTAACCTTTGTTGAGCATTTACCACACATGTTTACTGAGTACAATTGGGTATCCGTGATCTTTCTACCATTGAATGGGACTTACATTAGTCCTCAATAAGGAAAATTTTCAAAAACCTAATGGACTCTTGAGTACAGGTGGTTGCGGGTTTGATATGAAGGGTCACTTTACCTCTCTTTTGGAGGAAAGAAAAGCACTATTCCTCCAGTGTTTAACAGAAACTAAGCTTTTTATTTCTAAAGGGTATCTTTTGAAAGAAAGACTCATGTATTTAACCAGTGACAATAAAGTGGAGGAGAGGGTATTGATTCTTTTGCAGCAAACATAGAGTTAGTTTTTATTACAGTTCAACAAAATTGCCAATATCCTTTTCAAAGAAAGCATTTTAATGAAGTTGACATCCTTGGCAGAGAAACAGAGCGAGGCTTTCATTTGCAAGCTGTTGCCACTGGGGGTCACTATTACAATTGCTAAGCTTTGCCTGTGGCTCCAGAAAACTGCTGCAACTTGTCTGAGATGAGGAAGATGGGGGAGGACGAATGTCTTCTAAGCAGTTTCTTTTCTGTAGTGTCTCAAGAAGGCATTTTCAGATATTAAGATAAATATTTGTGTTTTGTGGGTAGGATGCTCACCTGTGGTAAGAAAGGATTCAATAAATTGTCTTGTCTGTGTAATAGAGAAAACGATCCTTCATGGCTATAGCTCATCTCAGAGGTCTGTGTTGTCCTTCAGGGAGGGTGGTCAATATGCACTTTTCTGCCCTTTCGAATTTTTCAGAAATTTAACTAGCATTTTTCTGCAATGTGTTTTCAAATCACTCAGCCTTGTTTGTTTTAGGAGTATCAACCCTTACTGTCTTATGGTATTAGTCAATACATTGTTTCTGCCTTTGAAATCCCTTTGGTTGTTTGTTTGCTTCTTATATATTAAATCACGGCTATTGCCATTACATCAGGGAAATCAAATAAAGAAGCAAAACAAAGCCAGATTCCCCTGAAGTGTGAGTCATGATAGGACAAACAAGGCTTTTGGATGAGCTGAGGTTATATATGTGTTGATTCTGCAATACAGATGGTCAGGATAAGAAGGCTGGACAGGAGGGGGGAAGTTACAGCAAATGACACGCCTGACTGTGTCTTCAGTGGACCATCTAATGATGCATTAGACTTACATTAGACTTCTCCCAGGTAAACCTTGCATTTTTATATACCTCTCCTGACCTTCATTGTTCACTCAGTATGTTTAATGAACATTTATTAAATTTTCCCGTGATAAAACCCATGGCTAAAACAATACATAAGACAGACTTATTGCTCTCAAGGCCAGCTTCTGAAGTCATACTATTCAGAAGTTCCTTCCTACCCCACTCTTGTCTTAAAATTCTTAATCATTTGAAATAAGGGCCACTGAATTTTCATTTTCCTTTGGGTTTCAAAAATTATGTAGCTGAACCTAACTAGCTGGAAGGGATTCATACTGTATGGGGGAGACAAAACAAGTTTAATTGCTAGTTGTAAGGCCAAGGTTTGAAGTTTGGCCTATTATTTATTTATTTATTTATTTATTTATTTATTTTTTATGTGTTCTGCATGCATGTAAGTGCACCCATGTCATGCAGTGGAGGACAGAAGTGGGCTTCAGATCTCCTGGAACTGGAGTTACAGACAGTTGTTAGCTGCCATGTGGATGCTGGAATTTGAACCCAGGTGCTGAGCCACCATCTCTCCAGCCCTGGTCTCTTATCTTTTTGAACAAAATATTATGGAAAGAGTATTCTGTCTGACAGGAAGTAGAGAGAATGTGGGAAGGTTTATTCATGATTCATATATTATTGGGTAATTGTATGTGGCAAATGACTCAGATAATTACAAAATGAGTTGGTCATGAGTCCTGCCATCCATCTCAGTTAATTCGCTGTAGGAAAAGCACACACAGGTAGAATGGGTTTGGTATGATTAGGTGGGCCATGGGGCTGGGATGGAACGTTCATGTGAGTGCTATATTTTCCTAGTTTTATTCCTTCTTTTTCTAATTTAATGAAGCTTTGCTGTATCATTTTTCTATTACACTCCACTGAAAAATACCACTATCCCAGACCACTCATAAGATCCTCACTGCTTCTTAGGATAAATTCTGTCCCTTTTAGAATGTTGTTCAAAATTCCCTGCAATATGGATCCAGCTCTGTGTGTGTGTGTGTGTGTGTGTGTGTGTGTGTGTGTGTGTGTGTGTTGCTAGGGAGTGAATCTAGGACTTTATGCATACCAAACAAGCATTTTACCATGGAGGTAGATCCTCAGAATTTATTTTACTTTTTATTTTAAGACAGAATCTTACTATGCTGCCTAGGATAGATTTGTGCTTTCTCTGTGGTGCAGGCTGCCCTTAAGCTTGTAATCCTCCCGATTTGGCATCTGAATAGCAGGGATTAGAGGCTTGAGCTACCAGCCCTGACTCAGCCCTCATTTTTAACCAAATGCTTTATAGACTCATTTGTGACTCCTTTCACTTTGAACAGCTTGGGCCATCTGAAATCCTAACTGTCCTCTGTATTGTCTGTCTCCTACAATGTAACGTATTACTTCCAAATTTAACAGCTTTAAACAGTAGATATTTATTATCTCACAGTTTCTGTGGGTTAGGAATCTGGGAGTAGCTTAGTTGGGTCTTTTTTTTTTTCTCTTTTTTTCTTTGCAAATATAAAAGGTGGAAGAGAGAGAAACTGACCATATAGAGGGAAATAAAGGAGAGAAAAATCTCAAACAGATAAGGTAGTATCTCTACATAAAGGAACAAAAGTGCTACAACATTCTCAGAAATCCTTGCTGTTACATCAAACCACTTGATAAAACAAAATAAGGAAAATTCTGGGTTCCTAACAAGAAGATCATTGATTGATCCATGGAGAAATGAGGACTGTAGAGTTGTGCTTTTTTTTTTTTCTATTTGGAGTTTGGAAAGTAAAAATAGCTTGAAAAATTTGTGGGTTTTATTAAACACGGAAAGATAGTGTATTTTCTCTTATATACAGACTCTGTATTTATTACAAAACTATATACACATGAAAGTAGAAAGATATGCTGTGGTGGAAGGAAGGGATCTAAAGGGATTGGAGCAACGAGGGAGGATAATAGGCAGGAATAAAAGATAAATATATCTTATTATATATGAAGAATCTAGATTTAACAATATACATGAAAACACACACACATATATGACACAAATGCAGAAGGGGGTGGAGTGAATGGAGTAGTGGGATACAGGATACGGAGGGGAAAAGGGAACAATGGATGTAAACAAAGCACGGGTCCATGCATATTTGAAAATGTCATTGTCAAATTTTTTTCTTTGTATACTGACTAAAAATATAAAGAACATTCCAGGGATGAGGGTAGATCTCAGTGGTAGGATTCTTGCCTACCATGTGCATGGCCCTAGATTCGCTATGTAGGCGCGCGCGCGCGTGCGCGCGCGCGCGCACACACACACACACACACACACACACACCCTGGAAAAATCATTCTGGGCTTCATTCACTTCTGTATATGGAATATTCTCATTATAGTTAAATATACCATTTGGTCCATGGGTATAGAATTATTATAACTAGCATCTTGGTAAGAGAGGGACATACTTTTTGTGAGAAATGAACATTCCCTGAGCTTTATGGACTCTGAAACTAACAAACAGCTTTTTATATTACCTTCCAAAGTACTCTTTCATAGGAATGGCTGCCATCTTATGTGGGAAAGCAGAGGCTATGTATTCAATAGTACAGAGGATATTTTAGAAATATTGCTTAGGGCTGACATTTGAGTTTGTGTGCCTAGGGGAAAAAAGGCAAGTAAAAGTCTAAATGTTCTATATGTCTATTTGTGCCATCATAGGATATTTGTACAGGCATATCATTATGGACTTTGATGTTGTTAGGATCCATTTATCAAAAATACACCCTTTGGGTCCTTGTGAATTCAAGGCCAGCCTGGTCTACAGAGCGAGTTCCAGGACAGCTGGGGCTACAGGGAGACCCTGTCTCAAAAAGTCCGTGGGAGGCAGAGGCAGGCGGATCTTTGTGAGTTCAAGGCTAGCCTGGTCTACACAGTGAGTTCCAGGACAGCTGGGGCTACAGGGAGACCCTGTCTCGAAAGACAAAAAAAAAAAAAAAAAAGTCCAAAAAATACACCCTTTAATTCAACCTTGAACACACAAAGTCATATGGAATTGGCAAAGCACATCCAGAAGTGGAATGGGGAGATGAACAGCAATGCTGTCCTCTTACACAAAGGGTCCTTTGGCATTGTGGCTTCTCTATCCTTGATCTTAGATATCCATGTCTTTATGCTTAGATGTGATTGCTGTCTAGGGATCTGAGATATACTTGTCTCTATGGGGATAGAAAGGAAGGTATATTATCTAAGGTGGAGATGAATAACTAATGACGTCCTAAAACTACAACACACTGTTCAGTGAGAAGTCACCTATGGCTCCATCATACTTAGAGCTCTAGGAAAATTTAATTGGATTAGGATGATGGAATTGCAAGGTGAGAAGGAATCTGGAAGGACAACTTGTAAGACCTATACCTGGATTTCTTCTAAAAACATCATTGTCACTGTGTCATGCAGATAATGCACAGTTGTGCAAGGTGCTTCATGAGAGAATAATTTGTACTCTACAGAAATTCTGGCATGTATTTAACTGAACTCCATCTTCCTATGACTTCTCATTAGTCCTTTGAGTTAATGAGAAAATTGAATCTCACAATTGGCACAAAAACAGACATGTAGATCAATGGAACAAAATTGAAGACCCAAACTTGAGCACATGCAATTTCAGCCACTTCATATTGGACAAAGGGGCAAAGAAGACTCAATGGAGGAAAGACAGTATCTTCAGCAAATGGTGCTGACAAAACTGGATCACCACTTGTAGAAGAATAAAACTAAACCCCTACCTCTCACCCTTTACAAAAATAAACTCCAAGTGGATCAAAGACCTTAGTGAAACCCGAAACTCTGAAAGTGATAAAAGAAAATTTAGACAGTAACCTACAAGACATAGGTATAGGAAATTTCTTTCTAAATCAGACAGCAGCTGCACAGGAAATAAGGTCAACAATTGACAAGTGGGACCTTATTAAACTCAAAAGCTTCTGTACAGTGAAAGAAACAAAGAAGTGAAGAGAAAACCCATGGTGTGGGAGGACACCTTTACCAGTGATACATCTGACAGAGCATTAACATCCAGAATATATAAACTACTAAAAAAACTAAGGAACGAGAAAACGAATGACTCACTCAAAAGATCTGAACAGGGCCGGGTGTGGTGGCACACACCTTTAATCCTAGCACTTGGGAGGCAGAGGCAGAGGCAGGTGGAGCTCTATGAGTTCAGGCCAGCCTGGTCTACATAGTGAATTCCAGGACAGCTGGACAGCTGGAGCTACAGGGAGACCCTGTCTCAAAAAAGAACCCCCGTGGGGGGGGGGCTGGAGAGATGGCCTAAGGGTTAAGAGCCCCAAATGCTCTTGCAGAGGACCTGGATTTGATCCCCAGCACTCACATGGTGGCTGAGAACCATCTTTAACTCCAGTTCCAGGGGAATCCTATGCCCTCTTCTGACTTCTGCAGCATTGCAGGACACGGGCACACTGACCTACATGCAGACAGTACAATCATACATATAATAAAAATAAAAAAGACCCCCCCCAAAGAAAAGCAAAACAGAGACTTCACAAATGAAGTAAAAATGGCTGAGAAACATCTTAAAAGTGCCCAATGTTGCTAATAATTAAAGAAAAGCAAATTAAAACAAAACAAAAAACCCTCAAAATGAGCCTACCACCTGACCCAGCCATACCACTCCTGGGTATATACCCACAAGACTCATCCTATTGCAGAGATACATGCACATCTATGTTTATTGTAGTTCTCTTCACAATAGCAAAGAGCTGGAAGCAACCCAAAGTGTCCCTCAACTGAGGTGTGGATAAAGAAAATGTGGTACATCTACACAATGATATTCTATGGAGTGGTAAAGAAAGATGACATTATGAACTTTGCAGGTGAATGGATGGAACTAGAAGCCTTTATGCTAAGTGAAGTAACACTGTCCCAGAAATACAACCAACATACGGTGTCTCTCATTTCTGGATCCTAGCACCAAATACCTATTTTAAAGCAAACTGAATAATTCTTTTTTTCTTTCTTTAATAATTATAATATCAGATGTTACTCATCAAGTTGCTATGTAATGTAGGAATGTAAAGTAATATTTTTTTCTTTACTTGCATACAACTCTACTGTCAAAATGTGAATATCTAAACATGTTTTGGAATTCACCTATAGTTTATTTTCAGCTGTCATAATTTTGGTATCTGTGTGGCATGTATGCATGCATGTTTTGGATTGATAAAACCTGTGAGGAACAACAACAACAACAACAAAAGACTGGGTAAAAGAACTGACTGAAACAGTAAACTTCCGCATTGAAAAATTTTTAAAAAGATGAAAGATATGTTTGGCAGAATGCATGAGCTCTTGTGGGGTGGGGGGAAAGAAAGGGGAAATGAGTCTAAATTTGGTTAAGAAATGTTGTATGAAATGCACAAAACTTCACTAAAAATTAATAAATAAATAAATAAGTAAATTTCATACAGTATAATTCCTAAAATAATTACTATTTCCTGTCATTCTTTATGCAATGAAAATTCCAATGTCATGTTTCAACAGAGCATCTAAAGTTAAATGCTTAAAACTGAAGTCAGACTATGATAGTCTTCTGCTAAAAATCTGTTAATGGCTCCACTCAGAGTATGAGATAAGGTCTTCAAAAAGGTGCACATGTGAACATCATCTCTTAGCTTAGTACCTGATGCTTTCTTCTACCAGCTGGGTTCTGTCCACATTAGGTCTTGGTTCTAAATATTCATCTGCATGCAGATTTCTTTTTTGAAAACATCTTTGTGGGTGTGCATGTGCATTTATGATGTATGTATATGTATTTGTGTGTGAGTGTGGGTGTGTGCATGCCACAGCATGTGTAGAGGTCAGAGGACACCTTGGGTGTCAGTCTTTGCCTTCTACCTTGTTTGAGATGGGTTCTTGTTTTTTGCAGCTGTGCATACCCATCTAGCTGGCCTGTGTGCTTCCAGGGATTCTCCTCTCTGCCTCCCATCTTGTAATAGGAACACTGGGACTACAGATAATGTGACTTCATCTGGCTTTATGATGGTTCTGGGGATCCAAACTCAGGTCCTCTCCTTTGCATGGCATGTGCTTTATCCAGTGTGTCATCTCCACAATCCCTCCATGTTTCATTCCCTTTCTCAGTTATCTGTTTGGTTTATCCTCTCATATGCCTCATTTTTTTCTCAGATTTCACTTTTAAAATGGTCTCTACACTTTCTACCATGTCATATTGCACACACATATTGTCACATATTGCACACACATATTGTCACATATTGGATCACTGTCTTCTAACGTTGCTGTTAGATCTTTGCCATTTTCCTTGTATAAGCCAATCCTTCTTAATGCTTTGCTGTTTAGCTTTCTAACCTACTCTTGCCCATTTTTTTTAATCTCCAATAGTCCTTTGCAAATATTGTGAGCTCCTAAGGGCAGAAATCCTTGACTGTTTTATTCACAAATAAATTTCAGGTACTTGCATGTGTGTTAGGCGGGCATAATATGCATTCATAGAAACTGAATGAGTTGATCTTAGAATTTATCAATCCTCAGTTCTTTCTTAATGAATATTGAACTTTCTATTCTCTAGGCTTAAGGATTGATCTTTCCTTCCTTTTCAAAATAAATCTTCAGGGGAACATTTTGATTTTAACTTTTCTTTTTTTATAATACTTTTATTGATGTCATGTGTATTTTATACATCATTTTCAGTTCAACTTAAACATATTCCCCTTTCCCTTCCCCCCACCCCACCCCATTTCATGCATTCTGCCATATATGACCTATATCTTTCTTTAAGTATTTTTTAAAGTTTTTCTCTGCAGATGTTTATTGCTTTGAGTAGAATTTAACTGTATCAATTCGTTCTTTGACCCAGTCCTTATGTTGTTTCTGTTCCCTCCCATTTGTATTGCTCCAAAATATGCCTATATAAATGTCATGTATGTACCAGAATTATGTCCTCTGGGAATAAACTGTATGTTAACTCCAAAATATGTTTAAGAATTCACATTTTCCCTTTAACTTTATGTGACTCTAAAATATGAATACATACCTTCCATCCATACACGTTAATTACCATGTCTGAAAATAAGTGGCAAGTTAATTCTAGGGCCCATTAAGAGATTCACATTATAGCAGCACAGTTGCTTTCAGAGAGAAAGAAATCTAACAATAATGTTGCTCAGCTTGCCTTTCAACTGGGGATTTGGTGCTAGTATCCACAAATGAGGGAAAACATTCCCAAGTTGTTGTTGTTGTTTTTTTTTTTGGACTGTGTTACTTCACTTAGCATAATGGCCTCCAGTTCCATCTATTTACCTGCAAAGTTCATGATGTCATCTTTCTTTACTGCTGCATAAAATTTCATTGTGTAGATGTACCACATTTTTGTTATCCACTCATCAGTTGAGGGGCTTTGGGTTGGTTCCAGCTCTTTGCTATTGTGAAGAGAACTGTAGGATCCAACAGGTATTGTAAGGCCAGAGATTCTTTGATTCTTTGGTTCTAAAACAACTCACAAATGATGCTAACCCATGATGATGATCCGTAGACCATGCTAAGAATGCAAGACTCTAGAATTACGACAAGCAAAATAATTACTTGTTCAGTTTGTCATTATTCTTTACCAATTCCCCTATGCTATATCCAATTATTTATGACTTAAAGGACACAGCTCATTATAATTTTTCCTTAATTCCATGTGGCCTCTTAGTCTCAGCCTGTGCTATGTTATCTAGAGAGTGGAAAGTTGACCGAAAGGGGTACTCCATTTATATTGCTATAGTGAAGTAGTCATCTATATTGCTATAGGGAAGTACTCATCTATTCTTTGGTGAGACTTTTCTTGATGCCACTGTTTTGTGGCCTCTTATTTACATAAGTTACTCCTCACCTGTGCTCTTTAAGTAAGACCAACAGTCATTGATTTACTATGTTGAACTTTGGTAGAATTTTTACTTGGTTTTGTTACCAGTTGTCCAATCTTGGGGGAACAGATGTTTGTGTTTTCCCTTGAGAAGTTCCTGCAGCAGTGCTACATACAGCAACATTTGAATTTTTTTAATTTTGGGGAGAATTTTGAGAAATAGTTATATAATTACAATACCGTTAATATATCAAACAATACCATCAATTGACACAAGCTCTCTCTTGTTACACTATTGTAGGAAGCACCTCTTTACATCATAACTTCTAACCAGTGGAAATAAGTGGCCTTTTTTTCTGTTACATATAGGCCGTTATATGTACTAATATTTTTTTGTAGTAATAATTTTATATGTACACACTAGATACTGTCCATTATTATTTTAGAAACATAGTTTGGACCATAGTTAAAGAGTAAAATAAAACAAATTTGAGAGGCCAAGGACATTCATGTATTACTACACATCATTATCATATTTGTAATAAGATGTTCATTGTAAATATGTGAATGCAATTCATACATACACATAAATATGTCTATCTGAATTAATTTTTAAATGATTATATTAGAGGGTATTGCTTTTTAAAATCAACCATTTTTGGAGATATCATAAAACATATTTTACATTTTTTTCTTCATTTTCAACTAGGACTATAATGGAAATTCTAAAGAAAAATTTATGGTATTTGGTCTTTTGACAGTTTTATTTCTTTTTAAATCTTATTTTGGAGAATTTCATTGTCTGAGTTTCTGTATTTATATCATTTGTATACCTGACTCTGAGTGTGATGCCACTTTGACCAGTGTCTTAGTTTGTTTTCCTATTGCTATGATGAAATGCCCTGACAGAAGCAACTTAATGAAGGAAGAGTTTACTCTGGTTCACAGTTCTAGGATACAGTGCATCATGATGGGGGGAAGCATGCGGTGGGAGCTTGAGGCAGGTTTTCACACTGCATTCACAGGAAGCAGAGAGAGGTGAACATTGATGTTCAGCTCACTTTCTCTTTTTTTCCAGTGTAAGACCCAAGTCCATGGAGCAGGCCCACCCATATTCCCGGTGTATCTTCCCTCCTCAATTAACCCAGTCTAGAAAGTTTCCTCACAGACGTGCCCAGAAGTTTGTCATCTATAAAATTCTGGATCCTCTTAAATTGATAATCAAGATGAATTATCATCAGTCTGGGTAGCTACCGATAGTGGTCTCCAAGTATCATCATCCCTAAAGTCCTTATCAGCAAGCAAGCCAGGAATGATGTCTCAATCCTGTCATCCCAGTACTCCAGAGGCTGAGGCAGGAGAATTGCTTAGAGTTAAGGCCAGCTCGAGGTACATAGGAAGGTCCTGACTCCAAAAAACAAACTGCAAAGAAACCCTCCTTCCAATTTAGCTTTCCTTCTAGCTGAAATCCAGATCCTCGGTGCATTCTTTTGATTTTCTCTTAAGTTTTATAGCAAGCAGAAAAGAATAAGTGAAAAAATACAGGAATAGAACACTTAAGGACTTGGAAAATTGGAGAAAACATGAATTCTTTGCTGCTACAGGACAGAAACAATTTCAAAACATTACCTGGGGCTTGATATCAACTCTTGCATGCCAGGAAGTTCTGAAGACATGACAGAAAGGCTGGATTGAACTCAGCAGCTCTAGCTGTGAGTCACCTCCAGATCTACTTCAGTGGTAGTTAAAGGTGTTTCATTCTTTCTCTCCCTCTCTCCTTTCCTCCCCTTTTCCTTCCCTCCTTCCTTCTTCCACATTTAGGAACAAATCTTTAGCCACAATATTATTTTATGGATTAATCTCATTAGTGTTTTAGAACCTGTGAATACATTAGTCCCAACCTAAGTGCTGGTCTCTAGTCTCCAGTATTGGTGAAAACAGTGGTACTCAGTGAAGCAAACTTGTTTTGCTTCATGTCTTCAAGCAGTGGAAGTTGTCCTCAGCCCCTTCTTTTTTTTTTTCTGCTTCCTGTTCACCATGAGGCGAGTAGCTCTACTCCAACATGTGCTTCGTCTTGATGCTCTTCTTCACCACAAGCCCCAACCAGTGAGTAAAAGTGACCATGCAATGAGACTTCTGAAATCATGATCCAATATAAACCATTCCTCCTGTAAGGTGAATTCCTCCAGCATTTTCGTGCCAGCATCTGACCTTATCAAGTCTTCATCCATGAATGGATTTGTAGCCCAACGGCCTAATGAGAGGTAAGGAAAAGTTAGGAGGCGGGGACTTGAGGGAGGAAGCTAGGTCAGGAGGAGCTTCAAGGGTGGGATTACAAACACAACACGCTGGAAGTCTTGCTTCTTACCTGGTTGCTGAGATCTAAACTCCAGTCTTCATGATTGCACAGCAAGTCCTCTTAAAGTCTAAGCCCTGTCTCTGATTTCTCCTCCTTAGTTTTTGAGACAGGCTCTCTCATTGATTCTGGAGCTCACCAATTAGGCTACTCTGTCTGGCCCTCAAGCCTTCAGGATCCTCTTGTCTCTGCATCAGTAGCTCTGGGATTATAGGGGTACAGTGCTGTGACTTCATTTTAAATTTTTATCTGGGTGCTAGAGATCAAATTCAGGTCTTCTTGCTTATGTGGCAAGCACTTTACTCACTGAGGCACCACTCTAGCCCCCCGCCCCCAGTGTTCATTTGCACTGCTTTAATGGATTTTCAGCCCTCTACCAATGTCTCCATTTGCAAGAGGCACCTGTTCTAGTTTGCCTTCAATTGCTGCGACAAAACATTCTGATAAATACCAACTGGTGAGGAAAAGCTTTATTTGGTTCACATCTCCTGGGTCAGAGTTCATCACCAAGGGAGTCCAAGGTAAGAACTCGGGGCAAGAACCTGGAGGCAGGAGCTGCAGGAGCTGAAGCAAAGGCCATGAAGGAATTCTGCTTACTGGCTTGCTTCCTTGGCCCATGTTCAGTCTGCTTTCTTATACAGTACAGAATGATCTGCCCTGGGGTGGAACGGCCCACAGTGGGCTGAACCCTCCTACATCACTCAACAATCAAGAAAATACCACACAGACACGGCTACAGGCCAGTCTAATGGAAGCAATTGCCTAGTTGAAGCTCTCTCAACTCAGATGTGTCAAGTGGACACTAAAGCTATCCAGTAGAGCACCCAAAAGATTTTCATTCTTTGCTATATCTTGTGTTTGAGAGTGTTAAGTTAGAATTAATCTTGAGTGCTTTCTTAAAACTTAAGTTTATTTTTTTCTATGTTAAGTCCTGTGAATTTTGCCTGAATAGCATCTATCAAACATTTCTTTTTCCTACTACCACAGTCATAGTGGGGACTTTTCTCCTTAGATTTTGGTTCCTTTTTTATTAATGTAACTCTCTTCCTTGGAAACTGGTAGCGCTGATATTATTAATTTTAATATTGCTTTATGTCACTAAATCATTACTTTGATATCTGTATTTAAAATATTTGAATAAAATATAACTTTAAAATTAATGTATACAGTATTGAACTCCATGCAGCATCATTCCCTACTGGCTAGCTTTCATAGTGCTAGAAAGTTCTACATATAGTACCGGAGAGTTGTTATCATCAATATTACCTAGCTGTAAAACATTCAAGCCACAATAATGACCTGCCTGTCAAGATATACCAACGGGGGGGAGGGTGGAGGGCTGGAGAGATGGCTGTGTGGTTAAGACTGCAGTAGCTGCTCTTGCAGAGGGCCTGGCTTCAGTTCCCAGCACCCACGTGATGGTTACAGTAACTCCAGTTCCACGAGATCCAATACCCTCTTCTGACCTCTGTGGGAATTGTATGATACAGGTGCACTTATATACATGCAGACAATACACTCATACACATAAAAGAAAAAAAATTAATAAAAGATATGCCAACTGTTAAAATAGTGGCATAAAAATTATGGGAGTAACAAAACACATTCTGACTGGATTTAAAGCCAACTCCACAAAATGGAACCCATACTTTGCACTGTTATCGGGGGCAAGAACCTGTGGCCAGCTAGGTCATAGACCCCAGTAGAGACCCTACTGCATTTATTATGCTAAGTTGAAGTGGATAATTCTTATATCCATAGATTAGTATATGTCTCAACTCTCACTAGAAAAACTTTCTGCAGGATATGATTATTAACACAGAGACACACAACTTGCCAATGTATAGAGAGTAAGATCTGGGGAGAGTTCAGGCCTAAATGAGACATCTATAAGATACCGCTCTTCCAAAGGTTCAGGGATTATCTCAAAAGTTAGGGCAAAAAATTGTAAGATCCTGAGGCACTAGATGACTACAATGAACCAGTGTTTTCCTGACACAACAGGGCAGTTGCACATATGAACTTACAATGTTTGTGATAGCATGCATAAGACCTGCACAAGCTTAAACCAGACAAAAAAAATCCCAGTATGGAGGTTTGAGGAGGGCAAAATCCCACCCCAAGCTGAGGGACTTATGACAGCTGATAGCTGCCGGGAGAAGGGGAATTAGTCTTCTTTGTGTCTGGCCCATGGTAGGTTGAACCTATCCCCAAGAGTATTTGAACAATGCAAATTGGATTCAATGGACTATGGGGGATGCGGATTGGGTGGGGTCTAAGTTTGATTTAAATCTATTATGTGAAATGTACAAAAACTCAATAAATTATTTTTTAATAAATAGGGCACAAATTTGTGTGGATAGGGAGGTGGTTATGGGTCTGGGAAGAGATGCAGAAGGGGAGGTGAATATGATCAACATACAGTGCATGAAATTTTCAAATAATTAATATTTTTAAATAAAATATATAATTATATTGATTTAGCAAAGTGGCAGTAGTAGATTCTTCTTAAAGGTCTATGACCTCTCCAAGTTGTCTAGGTTTATATCGCCAGTCATGAATTGCTTTTTATTGAGTAGGCCTTAAGTCCAGTGAGATGCCTACTTAAGCATTATAGTTATGTAAGACTGTTGATTAATTTTCTTCCTTGGCAGTTTACCTAATGCCTTCCAAAACTGTGAGACCTAGTCCCAGGGAGGAAGTTTTCATGTCAATTTCAGTCAGATTCCTATATGCCCTGTGTCCAAAGTGTGCTGTTTCTTCAGCAATAGGGTCTTACCTGCAAGTTATGAGAGGCAACCAATGGGAATGGCAGTAAGCTATATTATTTTGGGAGTCTTTTGAACTCCCCTCATCAACAACTCTATGTGAGGAGGGTTCACATGCATGGCACTAGGATTTTGTTAGTCTATAGCTCTTGTGTGTGGGGTGTGACATTATCACTCAGTATTTTATAACACCTTTTAAGATATACATGTATATTTTATGCATTTTTAACTAAAGCAATGTGTTTCCCAGTGGCTTTTTTTCAAACATTAGTGTTGTCTCCTTCCTCCCCCTCCGAGTATATTAGTGTTCTTCCCTTTCCCCTTTACTTTGTGGTTTTATTTATGTGTCAGACATAAAACTACTGTTTGTCTTATTTGCCACTATATCTAGGACCTATAATAGTACATAGAAAATCATAGGCACTCAGTTAACTGTCAACATATACGTGACTATTTTCTCAATCCCTCATGCTTGTATCATCTATGATTTTACTAAATGTTCCTTCTATGATTCAAGTTACAGGTAATATTGTTAAGTGGCATACAGTGAAGAAAATGGTTCTATGATGTACTAGGAGAGACAGCCTGCCCCACTGAATGAGATTAATTAATCGCAACCTATGGGATCTAACTATTTAAATAACTGTACATTTCTTTAACAAGATTGTCATCCCTGCATGGTTGAGTATTTTAGTAAGCATCACAAACTGGGGTGGCCAACTTGCCTTGTTTGCACCAGAGACTTCCTTAGTTTTAAAGCAGATATTCCTGTGTCTGAGAAACCCCTCAGTCCTGAGCAAACCAAGAAACTTGACCACTCTAACATAGACTACTGTTCTGAACAATAGATGCAATGTTCTTATCAATCCAATTGATATTTTCATTTCCAATCAAGGACAACCAGATTTGTTTGCAATTCATTGTTAATGAAGTCATGTTTGCAGCTTGTGATCTAAGTTTTTATAGTTCATCTTTTATAATTACTTCTACTATGTTCTATGGATTAGTGTGAAAATGACTACACTATTCATTTCAATCATCATGATTCTTTTCTGGAACTTTGGAATATTTTAATTTTTAGTACTACAACATATTTCTTTTATAATTTTCATATACAGAACAGTTTGACAAAGTTTTGAACCATTTTGTTCATAAGATGTCTGTAAGGCAATGTAAGGAATGAGGCATTCATTGTCAATGAATTCTGAATATAACATTATTCAGACTATTTCACATTAGCCATGTGTTCCAAATCTAATGCCTATCTCGAACTCTTACTTTTTATTGTTGCTGAGCTTATTACATAGCCAACTGTCTCTGTGAGGAATTAATATACAAGATCTCTCAACCTGTGCCTTGTTCTTTTCCTTCCTTCTCTCATTTCTGAGTTAACATTGGATTAAGAATATAATCCAGTTATTGAACTTTTTTTTGTCTCACAATAATGTGCTTACTGGGGAAACATACTAAATTAAATCCTATGCCAGAATGTAATATGCCAGGTAGGCCTCGAGAACAAAATAAAGTTAAGCCATGATATCAAATGCAAAGAAGTAAGAATTTCTGGATCTTTGAAATAAACTTGTCATAAAGCAGAAATATGGAGCTGTGGACAAGTGTGCTGGATAGCTTTAGATGTCAACTTGACAAACCTGGCTAGAAGGAATCTCAATTTAGGAATTTTCTCCATGGGATTGGCCTATAGCCATGTCTATGAGGCATTTTATTAAGTTTTGATTGATATGGGAGGCCACAGGCCACTTTGGGCAGTGCTACCATTTGACAGGTGGTCCTGTTTTGTATGAGAAAGCAGGATTAGCTCAGGCCAAAGGATCAAGAGAGTAAGCAGCTATCTTCCATGGTCTGTGCTACAGGTTCTTGCCCAGAGTCCCTGCCTTGGCTTCCTTTGAAGATGGATTGTGCTTTTAAGCCAAATAAATCTTTTCTTCCCCAAGTTGGTTTTGGTCAGTTTTTTTCTCTCACAGCAATAGGAAAAAAATTAAATCAGAAAGTTAAAGAATGCTTGAGGAAAGATTTTATCAATGCTTATTTATAATTCATATATATA
>VZQC01015136.1:974308-1009049 GCA_009823505.1 Rhizomys pruinosus
TATATATATTTAAATTTCTTTTGTATGTGTCTGCATGTAGGTCTGTGCACCCATGCCGTGCAATGTGGCAGAGGTCAAAAGAGGGTGTCAGATTCCCCTGGAACTGGAGTTAAAGACGGTTCTCAGCCGCCATGTGGGTGCTTGGGATTGAACCCGGGTCCTCTGCAAGAGCAGTTTGCTCTCTCAACTGCTAGGCCATCTCTCCAGCCCCTACAATTTATATTTTAGGTACTGTGCTTGGTGTTTAGTTCCTGTTACTTAGTAGATAAAATATATAAAAAACTATTACTCAACTACTTTATGCTTGATCATTCGCCATTTTACCAAGTGGATATTAATTCATACTACAGAAGTTCATGTAGTTGAAAATCTGCCAATTTATCTTGATGATTTTTCCAGCCCACTGTGCTATTATTCCTCTTTTTGATGTAAAAATTGAGGGCCACATAATCAATATACTTGTTAAGATACGGTGGACAGTATGTGGGGAACACTAACACTGAAATTTAAGTGGTTTAACACCAAGTTTACTTATTGTATTTATTCTCATTCATATCACATATCAGTGTAGACTAGTATGGAGCTGTGTTCCATACAGGTACTAAGAGATCCAAGATGGTGGTTCCCCTACTCTTATTTGCATAATCTAGAACAAGTTTCCATTAAAGTAAACTTTAGAGTGATGCATGAGGCATATTATTCTTTTTAAAAAATTATTTATTTTTTATGTGTATGAATGTACTGTCTGCATGTAGGTTTGTGGACCCGTGTTATGCAATGCCACGGAGGTCAGAAGAGAGTGTCAGATTCCCCTGGAACTGGAGTTAAAGACGGTTCTCAGCTGCCATGTGGGTGCTTGGGATCGAACTCGGGTCCTCTGCAAGAGCAGTCGGCCCTCTTAACAGCTAGGCCATCTCTCCAGCCCCCTAGGCATATTATTCTTAATCGCTTGCCCATTTCTCAGAACCAGTTATGTGAAACCTCTCAAGTAGAATGAGACTATTAAGTGTGGACTAATTCAAAATTCTATGCCTGCTCTACATCAAACCTTCTGCTATGTGTTTCCTGAAGTGCAGAATGGGTCTCTGGAATCAAGATTATGTGTCAGTAAGTCTAAACTAGTGCATCACGTAAGGTTGAATTGACTGGTTTAAATGGAAGCAGCCATTCCTAAAATAAGGAACACAAGGTAAGCCATAAGAAGAAAGAATTGAGACAGTTTTGAAGCAGAGAAAATGTAATCAATACAGGTGTCAAAGCATTAATGCCAAAGTAAACAAGGACTTGGAGACATCAAGCAGCAATCAATATTGAGCAAAGGTGGTTTGTAGTTGTGGATAGATGAAAGGCAGTTTAAGACCCAACCAGGGACATATCGTCCTTATACTGACAGCCAGCTTCTGTTGTTGCTTTGTATCGTTTTAATGTGCCAATTGCAAAAGCCCATGCTAGGCATCAAGTGTTCCATCAAGCCTGTTGTTTAAAATGCACCAGTGGCTCCAAATGCCTTTACCAGCTGAACAAGTTCCATCTCTTTGCTTCATGTTAGCCTTGTTACTGCCAGAAAGCATTTGCAAACCTTCAAGTAGGCTATATTTTTTTCTACCTCCATGCTGTATACCTGAGAGAGAGATATTTTCTAGAATGCTTTTTGACCCTTTTACCATCCAACTAAAATCATGTTACTACTGTTGAAGCAATAGATACCAGAGAAAGTGGTCTTAAACAAACATAAGATGTGATTTGTTTCCATGGACCCTTTAAATACTGTTTTTGTTTTTTTTTTGTATTTTAGATATGTGAATCCCTTCACACAGCACAGTGTTTGGCTCACAGAAGGTGCCCCATTACTTTTTGTTGAATGAACATATGTTCAGGTGTCATCGATGACATGAAGCCTTAGACTAGATGTGTGGGTTAGTTTGAGAATGAATGGAAACACTAAAATCAACCTGGGAAAGATCAAATGTACTCTATGTTATTATTTGGTACAAGGAACTATTGTGTAAGATTCCAGATTTTAAAAAGACTGAGAAAAAGATGCGAGACATGTATGGCAGAATGCATGAACTAGGGTGGGGTGGAGGGCAGGGAAGGGGTGATGAGTCTAAATTGGATTGAGAAATGTTGTATGAAATGCACAAAACTTCAGTAAAAGTATTTAAAAAAGAAAAAGATTTTTATTTATTTTCTCCAAAAAATACAAGCATTTGTGTTAAGTATTTATAGTTTCTTTCATTTTTCTTCATTTATCAACCTATTGTCACAGAGACGCAATGTGTTTTCTTGGTTTTCTTTTAAAAGACAATATAATATAATAGAAAAGCTTATCACCTTGTCTGCTTAGGAGAAAGATCTATATTGAGCTTTTTAACTGACAAAACAATACAATAATTATCATGTGGAATGCTGTCCTTAGCACACACATTTCCATTTTCTTTCTTTCTTTTTTTTTTTTTGTCTTTCAAGACAGGGTTTCCCTGTAGCCCCAGCTGTCCTAGAATTCGCTCTGTAGACCAGGCTGGCCTTGAACTCACAAAGATCCGCCTGCCTCTGCCTCCCAAGTGCCAGGATTAAAGGCGTGCACCACCACAGCTGGCAAGCCATTTTCATTTTAATGAGAGCAGCTGTGATTATATACAAGAATACTTGAATTTGGGGCCCTTTAAAGTTCCCCATGTGAGGAAGAGGTGGGGAAGGCCATTAGAACCTCACCTAAAATTCCAGCCTCTGTGCCTTCATGAACACAGCTGAATTTAATTCTGCTGTACACGGTCTTACAAAATGCTATAGTATATACAAAGTAATTTTTTTTTCTGTTTACAAAGTAAATTTTAACTGAAGAGAGGATTTTATCTGTGAAGCTATGAGTAGGTTTCCTGGGGTGACACTTTTCAGTGATGTGGCTAGTCGTCACCCATACTTCTGTATATAGTCCTCTCATGCTCCTTAAAGTAAGTTCAAAGAAACATTAGTTCACCAAACTAATGGATGAAATCATTACCTAGGCCTACTACTGGTGGTTTATTGGGGGGTGAATAGGTGTTCTTTATTGTCTTATTAGGAAAAGTTGACACAACATTTTTTTAAAATTTTTTATTTATTTTTGTATGGGTATGAATGTACTGTCTGCATGTAGGTTTGTGCACCCGTGTCATGCAATGCCTCGGAGGTCAGAAGAGGGCATCAGATTCCCCTGGGACTGGAGTCAAAGACTGTTCTCAGCCGCCATGTGGGTGCTGGGGATCGAATCTGGGTCCTCTGCAAGAGTGGCTGGAGCTCTTAACCACTAGGCTATCTCTCCAGCCCTGACACAGCATTTTTTTTTAAATCAAGTATTAGAGAATCAAGAATGCCAAGTGAAGACATGATATTCTGCTAGTGATATTAACAGTAAGAAACTGTTGGGGCTTCCAGGACAGTAAACACAAAAGAAAGAGTTTGAAGAGATTTGAAAGACACATCTTGAATACAGTGATATAAAGTGAGTAAGAAGGGTTAAATGGGTGGGGAATGGGAGGACAGGAAAGAGGAAGGAGTACGGGAGAAAGACAAGTCACAATAAAAGCCTCTAGCTTAAATTTGTGATACACCTAGAACTTATCTTTCTGATCTTATTTAAATAAAGTGTGGATCCATGTGGTTACAAAAAAGAAAGGAATGAGAATTAAACTCAGAATGCAAATTTGGGTTTCAGAGACAGCCCACATAACCACTATGCTGACACCCTGGCTGTTTACATCAGTAGGATACATTTTTGCACAAATTTGGATGTGTGATTTTACTCTTGGTATACACAGATAATTGACTCCAGGATCTCCAGGATATTAAACTCAGAGTCACCAAAGTCCCTTATCTAAAATGGTATAGTGTTGGCACATAACCTAAACACATCACCAATACATCTCTGAATTACTCATAGTATCTGAAACAATGTAAAAATGTAAATGCTCTGTAAATAGTTGATATATGGCATTGCTTAGGGAATAATGATGTGAAACTTTCTATATATATATATATATATTAATATAGACTTAATAATATTATTGACAAGCCATTCGCAGTACCTGGAGACACAGATAGCTCATTATATTCATCAATTCATTGAATGATTGGCTTGATAGAGAAATGTGAAAAGTAGGATTATGGCTATCTGAATATCCCCTAAACTTACTTTAGAAAGGAATTTGGCTTTCATTCTCAAGGCTGTGTCTGTATAGGCATGCCCAATAAAATGGATCAAAATTACAAAATAAGCTTCTAGAAAGACTCACATGGAAATCTACCACTATAGAAGCTTCTTAAAATGTATAAAAATACATTATAAAAGGAGATCAGAAGGAGTTATAACAGGAGATATTATCCCTATTAGATGCTATAGGCTAATAAAATAAAGTCCAAATGCCAAGAATATATTCCCTCTCTTGAAGCTGCTGACCAGGGGTTCAGTAGACCTTCAAACAACACTGACCACTGCCTCTGCTCTTGGTTACCCACCAGAACTTGATGGTAAGACCCTGTGGCTGAAGCTACAACATATATGAACTGTAGAAGAAGCAGGGCAAAATCAAGCTGATGCTGATTTTAAAGCTTCTTCTCCACTGGCTTTCCTAGTGTTGGAAGGTGGTATTCATGGTGCTGGTAGAGATCATCATCCTTACCCTCCTGTGAATAGTGCAGACTACAACAACAGCTGGCCTGACAAGATATGTCCACTGGTGCAAGAGTGGCACTAATATGGGAGTAACCAACCATTTTCTGATTGGATTTAATGTCCACTTCATAAGATGAAACCTATAGCTGACATTGATATCAGGCCTATTAACCTGTGGCTAGACAGGACACAGGTTACAGGGGAAAGCCTAAGAGTATTGTTCTGCTAAATAGATGAAGTATTACACTGACTCTTAATGGATTATTGTTATATTAAAAAATTAAAACATCTCTCAACTCTCACCAGAGAAGCTTCCTTATGCAAAATATATTAATGCAGAGAACCAGAGCTGGCCAAACTGCAGAGAATAAGAAGCTTCAGAGTAATTATCCTGGAATAGGGTACCTATATCAAACTTCTGCCTCCCAAGGCTTAGAGATCATTGTAGAAGGGTGGGTGGAGAAACTGTAAGAGCCAGAGGTGGTAGATGACCAGTTTTCCAGACAGCTGAGCAGTTACTCATTTGAACACACAGCAATGATGACATCATGCAAGAGTGTCATGTAAGCTCAAGGCAGACAAAATCCCAGCATAGACATGGGGAAGTGGGTAAGAAACCCCAACCCTACAGGAGGAACTATTGGCAACAGATGCCTGCTGGTAGTGGGAGAGTCTGTCTCTTTTAAGAGTGAGACTCTTGGTAGGTTAACTGGGCTCTAGTGGATGGACCCACATCAAAGAGCATTTGGCCACAAAAGTCTGTGTATGTGAAAGTCTATGTATATGAAATTGAAGAAATTGGGTGGAGATAGTAGGAGGTTGTAGATAGTGGGAAGGAATCTAAATTTGATCGAAATACATTATATGAAATTTAGAAAAAATTCCCCCCCCCCAAATAAAGAAATCAAGCTTAGAAAATACCACAAAAATAACACACATCTGGAAGGAGTCTCTGGAAACTGGGACTCAGATTGATGAACATGGCATGCCACTTATCAGGTGCTGGCCTCTGCAGGGTTAAAATGACACTGGTTCTGGGCCTATATAAATAAAACCATACAAATTCAAACTAAATGCTGCCCTTGGGGGTAAAAAATCATGTTGGAATAATGACAATGAACAATTAGGAAAAAAAGCAAGACATCTTTTCCTGCTACAGCTTTATGATCTCCATCTTACAATCCCCTCCTAGAGTCTAAAAGAGCAGAAGAATGCAATGGAAACCACAGAGTTGCAGCACTACTAACAACCGGTACAGACAATAAAATGGGAACATACCACCATAAAACATCTTTTAATTTTTTCACTTCCTATGTGAATTTTTCCTATATTTTCATATTATTCTTTTTTAAAAAATTATTTATTTTGTATCTGTATGAATGTACTGTCTATATGTAGGTTTAGGCATCCGTGCCATGCAATGCCACGGAGGTCAGAAGAGGGTGTTCCTGGAACTGGAGTTCTCCTGGAATTGGAGTTTCAGACGGTTCTCAGCCACCATGAGGGTAATGGGGATCGAACCCGGGTCTCTGCAAGAGCGGTCAGCACTCTTAACCGCTAGGCCATCTCTCCAGCCCTCTCATATTATTCTTTATTTGGTACTACATCATAATTACTTTTATGTTTCTACCATATAGTCAGAATTATCATCCTATTGGTTAGATAACAGTATATTGTTTTGATGATCCATTAGTTATGCAAATTTCTTTCACATAGTAATTAAATTGTACTTTTTAAATATATTTTTACTGTTATTAAACTTTTTCATACATCATACATTATTTCTCATTCCAATTTAGAGTCATTTCCCTTTCCATGCCCCCCACCCCACCCAACTTCATGCACTCTGCCATACATGTCTTGAATCTTTTTCTGAGTCTTTCCCAAGGGTTTTTTTTTTTTTTTTTCAAAGCAGAGGCTTATGGTTTTTGGGAGAACGTTCACCTGTTTCAGTCTGTTTTTTTTATCCAGCCGTTTTTGTTGTTCTCTCCAACTGTATTGCATATAATATAGAATATATAATATAGATATATAAAGATATATAGACAAAGATCACTTGAATTGGAGGATTATCCTTCTCTTCTCTTCTCTTCTCTTCTCTTCTCTTCTCTTCTCTTCTCTTCTCTTCTCTTTTCTTTTCTTTTTTTTAGGCTAAAAGATGTCATGTTTTCCTTAAGGAAGTGTTTGAAGGCTTTTCCTTGGCAAGCCCAAACAATAATCAACCCTGCCCTTGTGTTCTACACTGGGGTCTTTCCTTCCCATGGTCACCCAAATGAGGTCCAGTAAGCACCGCATCCTGTCTTAATCTTCCTGTACTGGCCTCCATGATGCAGCCTGGATAGTCCAACAATCGATTAGGTATTTCTGTAGTATAATTTGTGGCTAATATAGGTACCATTTTAATATCTTTGTGTACATATATTTTTCCTTCTGTTTAAAATTCCAACAAATGAAATTATTATTCTAAAAGATACGAGCATTTTTTATGTTGTTTTATTGCTCTTCCAAGCAATTTATACAACTTTCAGCAATAAATGTGTATACCGGTTTAACCAGTGAACACTGATTTTAAAGTACTTTTGTGACATCACAGGAAAAAACAAAGGTACACATTTTGGAGGTAGTAACAAAATAAATTATGAGTCAAGGGCCATTTAAAATTTGTCTTTTTAAATCTACATTTTTTTCTTTTACAAAAGAAATATACCCAAAGTATAAATCTGACAATTCTTAGCTTGGCCTTAGGTTAAAGCTTTCCAGTGAATTAATTACTTAAGAGGGTAGTTCTCTCCCATGCAAGACATGTATGGCAGAATGCAGGGACTCAGGTGGGGGGCATGGAAAGGGAAGTGACTCTAAATTCGATTGAGAAATGATGTATGATTTATGGAAAAGTTTAATAACAATAAAAAATAATAAAAAGAAGGTAGTTCTCAAACTGTTGCGCCTGGTCCAGAAACATTAGCATCATTTGGGATTTTGTTGCAAGGGCAAATTCTCAGTCTCTAGTTTAGGTCTATTGAGTAAGAAATCCTGAGGCTGTGTCCTTTCAGCATATTTTAGAGTGACAGCATAGTGAATTAAATGAGGTGCCAGTGTTGTGTGTATTCTGCATAGATAGCTTGTGACTTTAACCAGTTTTTATTTTAATCATATAGAACATTTTTTTCTCTTTAAAATATTTCATTTATTATTTTTATTTATTTATTTATTTGGTCTTTTGGAGACAGGGTTACTTTCTAGGTGCAGGTGGCTTGGATCTCGCTATGTAGACCAAGATGGCCTTGAACTCTCAAAGATCCACCTGTCTCTGCCTCCCAGTGCTGGGATTAAAGGCGTGGCCTACCTCGCCTGGCCTACATTTATTTATTTATTTTTTTTATGTATACTATTGTATTGTTAAGTACACCAGTGTTGTGCAATGCCTATGGCGATCAGAAGATGGCGCCAGATCCCTTGGAACCAGAGTTTCAGATAGTTAGCTGCCATGTGTGTGCTGGGAGCCAGACCTGGGTCCTCTGCAAGAGCAGCCAGTGCTCTTAACTTCTGAGCATCCTGTCTAGCTCTCTTTTTTCACTTTGTACTAGGAAACAATGAGAAAGGAAAAAAAATCCTAAACACAGGGCTATTTTAGCATTAAAATATTTCTATATCTGCTCCTCAAGCTTTATATGTGTCTGGAAAATATTTTAAAAGTGAAATATGGAGAGCACTATATTGACTCAGTTTTAGTCCATGTTTATGAGTAGACCATTTTGTTTTTAGTTATTTGTAATGGTTTCTTTGACACTGAGACCAAAATTTTAAACTCTACTTAGAAGAAAAATACTAGGTTGATAAATAATGTCCTGAACATCTTAAAATTTGAAATAACTACGTTTCGATCGATATGGTATTTAGAAATTTCCCAGCTTTTTGTATTTGTTATGTTAATCCTCCTAATCGTAATAAATAAAAATCTGACTCAAATCAGTTAAACAAGCGGGGCAATGTTTTATATTCCCCCAAGTAGTGACAGTTGGGAATCAGGATTGGAGGCAAATATTACTGGACTCAAGGACTCTCTCCATTTTGGGTTATTCTACTTGCTTCTTTTATACAGTCAGGAACATGGCTCTTTAAAAATTCTCTGGTTCAGAGGATGATGATCGTAATGATACAAAATAGCAACTGATTCTTGATGAATATTTAGTATATTTTAGTTACTAGGGTGGGTGCTTTGAGAGAAATTGATATAGATTATATATGATTATGCACATTTGAAATACAAGAAGACAGGTTAACAGAGGTCGGTAATATATTCAAAAATCATAAAATTAAAAAAAATTAGCAAGACCAAGACCCAATCTCAGAAAGTCTGATTGTGGACTGTCGGTTCTAGAATGTAGGCAAAAACAGGCTGGTGAAAATGGGCCAACCTGGCTGTTCATAAAGAGTTAGAGACTTCTGATTGAACCATGTAATTAGAAGAGGAAATGCATCTTCCCAAAGAAGCGTTATTTTCAGTAATGTAACATCAGACCATAAAATGTAATCTGGATAATTAATGCTCATGTGAAGCTTGCTTGGTAGCCCCACTTCAAAGCTTTTCATTTTTAATAAATAAAAGCTTTTTTAATTCTTTAGATGGGTTTATTTTAATTTTATGTTTATGAGTGTTATGCCTGCATGTGTGTAAGTGAAACTGTGTTGTGAACTGCCCATGGATGAGAAAAGAGGGCATACAATTCCCTGAAACTGGAGTTATGGACAGTCCTTAGCTGCCATTTGGGTGCTAGGATTCAAAAGCCTTTTCTGTAAGAACAGCTAGTGCTCTTAACCAAGTCATCTCTCCAGCCCTACACTTGATAGCTTTCGAAGGCTTAAGTATTTTGCCACAGCAGAGTTGAAACTAAAACTAGATTTCTCCACTCAAATATTAGTGCCATCTTCATTATAGATTTTTTGCATGTATTTATTTATTGTGAGGAAAGGGTTGCATGGGCAAGTGCATTCCACCGCACATATGTAGCGGTTAAAGGACACCTATACATACTGTTGGCTGTCTTCTTTTACCATGTGGGTCTCAGGAACTTAATTTAGGCTCTCAGACATGGTGGCAAGTGCTTTTACCAGCTGAGCCATCTCTCTGGCTTTTCATTATGCATTTCTTTATCTCCACTATATCCTCCCACTCACTGAATCAAATTGTTCTGTGAAGTACCCACAGAGAGTTCTCATTCCTGCTGAAACTATATGAGCCTTGACTAGATAGATGAGATGTTGATTTTTTTTCTTTTCTCTTCACTCAGCTCTCCTTTACTTCCAGAAGTTGTTACCAGAACAAAAAGAATGGGAACCAAGCTTGAATCTGTATACTCAAACAAGTCCAATGTGAAACAAGGGTAAAACTATAACACATAAACTCAGGGCAGGAGAGATGGGTCAGTGGTTAAGAGCATGTGGTACCCTCTTCTGGCCTCTGTGGGCACAGGCATACCAGTTGTGCATACATACATGCAGGCCAAATACCTATACACAAAAAATAAATACATAAATTGATAAAAAATAATGACCTCAATTGTTTCACTATCTTAGCAAGAGATATGTAGCATGAGTCATAAAGAACAATAATAAAAAGGAAAAAAAAAACCTAGACATATAGGAAAACTAATCTTTTCTAGAATGAAGCTCTTTCCCCTGGTCAATGTCAGCCAATGACTATAGAACATGCAACCCAGTCTGAAAAAAAGATTTTTGTCAAAGTGAATCAGACACAGTGGAAATTTCAATTTCAAGTCCTTAATGCCACTCTTAAATGGGACTCAAACCACAAGGCTACTGTTCTTAGTTGCTAATGTCAGTTGATTTACCTTTGCTAGTGGACATTTGTACTAATATATCTACTTTACAGAGATAATAAGGACCTTACTGGGTTAATAGTAGCTTTTTGGGTTGTGGTGAGAGTTGAATGAAATTTGTCTATAATACATTTTCCAAAGTATTATTCAGAGTTATTTTTCTTGGCAGCAGGGTTATTAAAGTAAGCATTGACCACAATGCATCTGTAAGAGTATCAATAAAAACACATCTGACCAATTGAATCTTTGTTCTACGTAAAAATAATTCTTCCTTGAATTTGAGCAAGTTCTTTGGAGGGAGACTGTTCCTAGAATCTATCAGGCTCCAATGGATTTTACATCTTTATTGCAGACTTGTTTGAAACTATGCTAGTGTCTGTAATCTGATATCTAAATGTGGCAAATTGGACCATAGTTTATAAACATACTTTGTAAGATAACCAAAGAATTAAATCTAGAATATTGCCTCATTTGAGGTATTTTTTCCATTTTCTACATATATTGAACCCTTTAGTTTTCTTCTCAGAAACCGGCTGATTGCATGTGGCTCTCCCTAGCAAGGCAAGAAAATATATTCAGCATTGTTTCTTAACATTTGAGTTTATCTTTTGACACTCAGCCTAATATGCTGATCAGAAGTACGATGTTAATTTATATGATTATAGAGTCATAATAAAGCAGAAGAACCTTTAGAAGTTTTCATAAGTAGAAAACATTCCAGCAACAATTTGTTCTCATGTTTTAGTCATGTCAGTATTTTATGTGTTAAGATCTTATTTATTGATATTTGCTCGTCTCTCTTTCTAACATTGACTTATTTTGTGTGGGCACATGTGCATTCATGTCCCTAACACTCTTGGAACTCAGAAGCTAACTTGCAGGAGTAAGTTTTCTCCTTTCGCCAACATGGGTTACTAGAAGTGAACGCAGGTCCTCAGGCTCAGTTGGCAAGTGCCTTTACTCATGGAGACATCTCACCATCCCTCTTTTCTACCCTATAAGTTCAATATTACTTTTATATTTGGCAGCTTATCCAACAAGCATGAAAGAACTGACTATAAACGTGTCAAGTGTATAAATCTCCCATCAAATCATAAATATAACACAATATTTAAAATGTTGATTTTTGAGATTGCTTGCCTTTTATATTGTCAATTTGCATATATTTAAGCAGTATACAGGAAATTTTAGATAAATAATACTATGGACTTCTGTTTTTTTTTTTTTTTTACTGTATCTACCTCTCTCTGGGTAAAATAATTTTGAAGAGGACATGACATGTTTTTAAATAGGATAAAAGAAATAAAGAATGAAAAAGGATAAATGTAGAACTAGATGTAGAATGCAAGAAATGCTATCCAATTTGCTCTTTTTTATTCTCAAGTGAAGGCCTTTTTAAAAAAGAATTGATTCCTTAGAGCTGCATAACGAATGGTATTACATTTTTTAAACTTTTATATATTTATTTATTTATTTATTTATTTATTTATTTATTTATTTATTTTGGTCTTTTCGAAACGGGGTCTCCCTGCAGCCCCAGCTGTCCTAGAACTCACTCTGTAGACCAGGCTGGCCTTGAACTCACAAAGATCCACCTGCCTCTGCCTCCCGAGGGCTAGGATTAAAGGTGTGGGCCACCACGCCAGGCAAACTTTTATTTTTTATTTTATGTGCATGGCACTTTGTATGTTAAGTGCACCCATGTTATGCAATACCGGAAGAAGCCAGAAGATGGCGACAGATCCCTTGGAAATGGGATCTTTGCCACCATTTGGGTGCTGGGATTTGAACCAAGTCCTCTGCGTCCTCTGCAAGAGCAACCAGTACTCTTAACTGCTGATCCATCTTTCCAGCACCACCAATAGTTTTGTTTTTTCCAAAGGCTAAAATGGACATTAAAGTTCGGCTTTAGGAAACTAACTGCCCTTTAATCCCAAATTCTATCTACCTGTGTTTATATATCACATCGGCCACACTCAATGTCTTTCTCCTTCCACTATCCCTTTTCCCTCTTGTTTTCCACTCATCTCTTTTTCCTTTCTTCTTCTATTACAGTTTACAATCCTTAAATTTATGTAATACAGACACAGAGCACAGTGAATTTCTAAATATGAATCTTAGCTCATGCCTCAAAAGCCTAAAGAGAAATGAATTTGTTGTTATTTAATTTCTCAAAGGCAGCAGGACTTAACAGCTAAAATGTGATGAACAAAGAGGAATCCCACATTTGCTGCTAGTAGAAGGGATGATTGCATTGTGTTGGGCTTAGTGCCTGTACCTTTCTGTCTCAGAATATAGGCTGACAATCCATCCTGTGGGTGATGTAGACAGGCCTAATGTATGTGTAACTGGGAAAAGGATGATCTCTGTTGTTCATTATTTTCTGTGGGCTTTTAAACATTGCAGCAGTAATTCCCCTTTTGTGCTGATCTTAAGACAGTTTTATGAACCTCAGCACTTTCCCTGTCAAAAGGGTAAAGATTTCCTGGAAGACTGAGGGGAAAAATGTGTAAAAACCTCTACCTTGGTTTTTGTCCTTGGATATTATGTGATGTGATATGAAAAAAAAGAGGGAGCCAGCAAATTTCTGCATAACAAAATAGTGACAAATCGTGTCTGGCTTTTGTGATTACAACTGAAGTCATTCAGGCATTCCACAAGTTTTCAGAAATTCAATACTTTAAAAAATGTATCGATTGTTGCCAAGACCCATATAGAATGGCTTGGAATTTTCTAGTTGATCTAGGGTGACACTCTAAGAATAGCAAACTTTTCTAGACAGGTAATAAAAACAGGCAGTGTTAAAATTGTCTATAAAATTTTGATACTTTAATTTGGAAAGAAATATAAAAGTCATCAAATTTTGCAGATGTAGTAACAACTGCCACAAAATCATTATCCCATTCCTCCAATTCATTTATCACTGACAATTTTTCATATAGTGATACATGAGAATAAAAGGTTTTAAAATTCTTAATAAAAAGCCATCCACTCGTAAATAAGTCTTCATCCTGAACACATTTTAATGAAAATGCAAAATTTTGAAATCGATTGAAGCTGAGATTCTAGTTCATCAGGTTAGTGATAACATCTAGAAAATGTAGCCTCTTTAAGTCTCTCTTCTCTGCAAGTTGGAGATCTTTTCTTCTTGGGCATTTAGTGAGTACTTAATAAAACATTATAGTCTTTCATTTTCTCTAGGAATTTGATTGTGGGGATGGAGAGATGAATCAGAGGTTAAGAGCACTGGCTGCTCTTGAAGAGGATTAAGGTTTGAATTCCAGCACCCACATGGTGTCTAACGACCTTCTGTAACTCCAGTTACAGGGGATCTCACACCCTCTTCTGACCTCCACAGGCATTGCACAACACATGTGTACTTACATGCAGACAGTGCACTCATACACATCAAAAATAACAAATTATGAAAAGGAATTTGATTGGTAGTAATTGGAATAATTAGTAGACAACTTTGTGCATTGTGAATGTGTAGTCCTAGTGATATCTTGCTTAAGAACATACAATTCTCACTTTATCTGGTGTGCTCTGATTGGCGTTTCCATGGGAAAACACTGTATGGCTTTTCAGGGCTTCTTGGAAGAAGAGCGATTTAGTCAGTGTAATCAACTGAAGCATCTACATTTTATTTTTATTTTATTTTATTTTATTTATTTTTGTTTTTTTTGTTTTGTCTTTTCAAGACAGGGTCTCCCTGTAGCCCCAGCTGACCTGGAACTCACTCTGTAGACCACGCTGGCCTTGAACTCACAAAGATCCGCCTGCCTCTGCCTCCCAAGTTCTAGGATTAAAGGCGTGCACCACCACGCCTGGCAGCATTTACATTTTAAAGACGGTCTATGCATCCGGGCGTGGTGGTGCACACTTTTAATCCCAGCACTCGGGAGGCAGAGGCAGGCAGATTTCTGTGAGTTTAAGGCCAGCCTGGTCTACAGAGTAAGGGCCAGGCCAGCTGGGGCTACAGAAAGACCCTGTCTCAAAAAGACCAAAAAAGATGGTCAATGCAGGGGTTGGAGAGATAGCTCAGCAGTTAAGAGCATTGGCTGTTCTTGAAGAATACCCAGGTTTGATGCCCAGCACTACATGGTAGCTAAAAATGCCCACGGTTCCAGTTCCAGGGGATCTATTGCCTTCTTTTGTCCTCTTCAGGCATTGGACTACATAGATGCACTTGCATACATGCAGGCAGTACACTCATGCACATAAAATACAAATAAAAACTCAGACGAAAGTCTTTACAGAGTAAGACAATGCTTCACCTTTCCACGTGTGTTTCTTCTATGGTCTCTGTCTCATGGTTTATATTTCCTTTAACTAAATTGTTTCTTGGTTATTGAACCTCATGTGTTTGCTGCTGTGCACTCCAAGGAAGCTTATCCATATGCCGCTTAGGATTATAGTAAACTTCTGTGATATATGAAGTACACATGTAGTAGAAAGTGCCACTTTAATAATTGCATCTCGCCAATGTCCCTGAAAAATATTGGACCTAAAAAATGCAGGGGAAAAATTACTTGGTGAAGCATGACAAAGTATTTGAGTTCTGGATTTCTACTCTTCTCTGACATGTTCGCAGTGCTGAGAGTTTAATTCCTTTAAAACCTTTGTGTTGTAGGGTATGTAAAGATAAAGTGGGAGTTCTTGCCTTTTCTCAGATTTGAATAATAATGTGGGGTGACCGGCTATATTGCAGATTAAAATTACTGATTATACAAAATAAAACTAAAGCCTTAAATATAATTTGAATCTTTATTAATTAATTACTTTATTCATCTTTACCTGAGCACCAGAAGCTCGCTGTTGCTTATTGTAGAACTTGCACAGTTGTCACTCTGTCGTTAAGACTTTTAACAATGCAACAGGTGTTAAATGTAGTAATAGAGAAAGGTTTTAGCTACACGTAGTTTACTGAAGTTAACATCATTGGAGAATATAGCTTCATGCCTAATGAAATATTTTCTTTATGTAAGGAGGGTACATCTCATCAGGCATTGGACAACTATGGATTTGATTTTCGATCTATTAATATTTTGGTAATTCTTCCTAGACTATGTGATTACAAATGCTAGAAAAATTGTCTTATTTCTTTGTAAGAAGTTATTTTTTTCTAGGAGACAGAGTGCATATACATTAAAGATGAGTTTCTGGGAAATTTATCTGACCTGTCTTTTGTCAACCAGGACCAAATTGGAGAAAGATAGAATCTAAAGTGATTTGCTTTAGCAAGAACAAGTTCTTGCTGTGGATAGTGGAAAATGCTGCTTCATTTGGGAGAGGGCTCATGAGGCTTTGGGAAGGAAATAGGGAGACTGTAGTTTATTGAGCTCTGCTGTGATTAACGTGCTGAGCTTTCTTATCCATAAGGCCACATTGTTTAATTATTCCACCACATAACGTATTCTTTCCCTAAAGGCAAGTTGCACACAAAAGCAAATTACAATTCTAGACTTCTATTTGAGCATGGGAATGTGAATAAAAAGGAATAGATTGTATAATATGGAAATTTAATATTGGTGACAATTTCCATGGTATATATTCATGCCTGGAAACACTGGTCTCAGAACTTGCTGCATTAAACCTTTATTTTCAAGGCCTGTAGGTTAGGTAGGATTCAGTAGATGTAGGCACAATTTGACTAGGCTTGACTGGATCCCATGTTTCTGGACACGTTCAGGTCTGTTTTTCCCTTTCTTGTAGAAGCAAATTTTGAGGGGACATGGTTACTTGGGGATGGTCTTCTAATAGTAGATAACAAGAGCACAGCAGGCAAGCTGAAGTAGGTGATATTTCTTAAGGCCTTGGATTAGAGCTGTCACATTGTCCTTTTCTCCACATCTATCACCTACCTAGTCACAAGGCCAAACATTGGTAGAATACGGAAATAAACTGTTGTCTATGAAGGAATTTACTGAAAAGAAACTCTAGGTATAAACAATCTAAGGAAAAACAGGGAAGAATGAAGAATCCAGAACAGTGATCTAATCTACCATGGTAACTCTGAGGTTATGTATTCTAATCCATTACGTGTTTATTCAATAGATTAATATTCAGAGGACTAATTCTTCTAGAATCTTGTGGGGGGGGCAAAGGAGTATGCTATCTCAGTTTTGCTTTCTGTCCTCATAGACGGAGAGGGTCATGCCAAAATCTTCTTTACATTTGAATATTTATTCTGTGATATAAACTGTTATCCTGTCATCAAGTACATTTATTTTGTAAAGAATTGTGCAAGAGGTTACAAACCTGGGGAATGC
This sequence comes from Rhizomys pruinosus, assembly GCA_009823505.1. Taxonomy (NCBI): domain Eukaryota; kingdom Metazoa; phylum Chordata; class Mammalia; order Rodentia; family Spalacidae; genus Rhizomys; species Rhizomys pruinosus. The sequence continues at coordinate 991,075 of VZQC01015136.1, forward strand.
TTTGCTTGGCATGATGTCAAGGCATGTGACAAATGCTATTAAATCAGAACCTTTATCCTTTCCTGTTAAACAGGCCTCATCTATCTTTCTTGAAACTAATTTGCAGGCATTCCAACAGCATTGTTGATATCTGGAAATCTGTATTTTCACTCTACTGATTGTTCCTGATATTTAAATTGTTCACTTATTTCACTAAATATAAAGAATACTATTTTTCATTTGAAAAAAATGACAAACTATATCACTCTTATAGGAAAGTATATAAAACATGTACAGATCAAGTCTAAAAACAATATGCTATGTTATGAATAAAGCACACTTTTAGTGATCCTTTTTTGCTGAATAACATTTGGCTTTTCTCTTTGGGAGGATGATTATGAATAACTGGGACATGTCTTCTGAGACAGTTGTGTTTCTTTTGATAGTTTTTCCTGTGAGCTTAGAGATCAACAGTAAATTATAAACTTCTATATAAGAGTTTGTAAGAAGAGGTCATAAACATGGTAACTTAGAACAGCCACCATTTTAATTACTTGTAACTTCTATGGGTCAGAATTCTAGGTTAGTTTCAGCTGGGCAGGTTATTTGCTAGTCTCTCCTGGCTCATTCATGTTACTGCCATCATCTGGCAGCTCACCTAGAAGGAGGTGGTCCAATCTTGCCTCATTCATATTCTGGGCAGTCTGTGCTGGGTTGTTAATTGGTTGTTTCTTTTTCTGTGCATTCTACTCTTGAAAGATTAATTTGGCTTCTTAGCAGCTACATGGAAGCAAAAGGACTTAGAGATGCTTTAAGATTTCTCAAGGCCTATGTTCATATCCCCACTCCATCACATTCCCCTCATCCTACAAATCAAACCATGTGATAAAATCATTCTAGAATAAAGAAAAAGATGGCATGTGCAGAAAGATCATACTAAAATCATACTAAAAAGGGCACATGCTTATAGGAATGGGAAGAATTATAGTCACATTTTGCACAAGATATATCTATAATTTTGTTGGTAATGATGAATTGCTTTTCAATGTGGTTGTCCTTTAAAAAAAAAATCTATTCTGAGGCTGGAGAGATAGCTCAGCAGTTAAGAATACTGGTTGTTTGAACCGGGGTTCAAATCCCAGCACCCACATGGCAGCTAAAAACCATCTGTAATTCCGTGGGATCTGACTTCCTGTTTTGACCTCTGGAGGAATTGCACAACACAAGTGCATTTACATCCAGGCAGGGAACACACTCAACACATGAAATAAAAATAATAAAACAGGGGGCTGGAGAGATGGCCTAGCGGTTAAGAGTGCCGACCGCTCTTACAGAGGACCTGGGTTCGATCCCCAGCACCCACATGGCGGCTGAGAACCGTCTGAAGCTCCAATTCCAGGAGAACTCCAGTTCCAGGGGAATCCAACACCCTCTTCTGAACTCCGCGGCGTTGCACGACACAGGTGCACAGACTTGCATGCAGACAGTACATTCATACACATACAGAAATAAATAAAATTAATAAAAAAATAATAAAACATATTTTAAATTTTCTCTATTTTTAGTAGTGACTTATAAAACCATCCTCCATTTCCTTTTCTTATATTGATAATTCTAAGTTTTGTTTGCAGAATGTTTAATTGCATGTTATTTTAATTTACATTTTTTGGTGTTTTTGAGACAAAGTCTCCCTGTAGCCCCAGCTGTCCTGGAACTCACACTGGAGACCAGGCTGCCCTTGAATTCACAGAAATCTGCTTGCCTCTGCCTCCCAAGTGCTAGGATTAAAGGAGTAGGCCACCAAACTCGGCTTAATTTACATTTCTTTCTTTTTTTAAAAAAATTATTCTTTGACAATTTCGTACATGTGTATAATATATTTTAATCATATTCACACTCTCCTTTTTTTTTTTAAAGACAGTTCTCAGCCACCATGTGGGTGCTGGGAATTGAACTCTTCCTCTGCAAGAGCAGTCGGTGCTCTTAACTGCTGAGCCATCTCTCCAGCCTAATTTACACTTCTTAATTAGTGATGAAGTCAAACATTTTGTATGTGTCATCTAGTTTTTCTATTTTATTTTATAGTATCTAAGTTTTTGGATTTTTTTGTATTAGATTTGAGATTTCCTTTGTAACTCAAGGAAGTTTTCCTTATGTTCCAATATTAGTCCTTTGTTGGTTATATGAATTTTGAATCACTTTTCCTTATTTTATGATACTTCTTTTCAGAGCTGCAGATGTAACATGGGGCCTTGAGCTTGCTATACAGTGTCTTTTGATGACTCCTTCTCTTTGTGTTCATTCTCTTCATCCTCATCTTTATTCTCCTTATGGCCCGCCCCCGTTCTCCTGCTCCTGGTCCTCTTGCTCCTCTTTTTCTTCCTACTCATCAATTTCCCCCTCATTGTTGTATTCCAAACCATTTTCCTGTTCTTTACACAGAGAATTGAATCCAGTACCATGCACATGTTGAATATGTATTCAGCCACTAAGCTACACCCCAGTTCCTATCAACAATGCTTATTTACTCAAAATAATACTTTTCTTTTGTTTAGTGCTAACATTTTTTATTTCATTTTATTAACAATAAGTAATAAGTTATGAATACAAGCATCCTTCATGTAAAACCAGTTTGCAAGCAGCTATGCCCAAACCCACACAGCCCAAGGCTCCCACCATCCAGCTGGAGGGGCTTGTATGTATGATCATGTTGATCAAATAAGTGTCCAGTCTATATTGCTGTAGTTTTAACATTCACCCCAATTGTAGCCCTTGCATTCTACCATGGCCCCTCTTCTGCAGATTGTTCCCTAGGCTTAGAAAAGGGGCACAGGTGGGCTAGAAGCAAAACAGTCTACTTTCTCTGGAGAGGTCCTTTTGGACTCTGATCAGTTCATGCTGTTTCCTTTCATGCGTTGACAGCTTGTCCAGGAATAACCTTTCAATCCTACTAATGAAGCACAAGCAATTAGATATATAGGTATTTAAATAGTACTAATTATTATGGTAGGTTATTTTGGTATAGACAAAGATGTTTGGATGGTATGCTAATCCATGAATTACAGTTTTTCTGTAAAAGATGACAAGGTCTTACTGTGGCTTATAACATCTCCTAACAACTAGAGGATGTAAGCTTGTGGCATCAGCTGTGAATTATTCCTCCAAGGAGAGAGCTAATAGACAATTAGATTTGGGATATACAGACATATGACTGCCACTGCTGCACAGTATTTCCAGGCAAGTGAGGTGTAGCTGCTGATGCTGACAGAGGAGTCTTGCTTGACTCAAGGAGACCAATTATTTGCTTTATTAGTTTAGTGGCCTCTGGTAACACTCTCTGGCATTCCAGAGACCAACTGTACACTTGCAAGTATGGTCTCAATACATCTTTCCCATGCTTACATCAGGTCTTCAACAGTAGGGCCTTACCACCTCTCTTCTTGCAGGTATCCCAGTTTACAGGCAAGAAGCCTTTACCTTTTTGGGGCTTGGATCTCCTGGCCAACATCTCCTTGGTAGAATAATCCATTGCTGATATCAGAGCTCTCCTGTATTAATATATTTTGCTTAATTGCACAGTTTAAAAAGACTTTAGTATTTTTTTTGGTCTGTTCGAGACAGGGTCTCCCTGTAGCCCCAGCTGTCCTGGAACTCGCTTTGTAGACCAGGCTGGCCTTGAACTCACAAAGATCTGCCTGCCTCTGCCTCCTGAGTGCTAGGATTAAAGGTGTGTGCCACCACACCCGGCTAAGACTTTAGTATTATATTTGGCTCTGAATAGAGAATAATCCTTTTCACAGTTCCTATGTCAATTAGTCAATTAAAGAAAGCAGTTATACTGGTTTTATAAGAGATTACCTCTATAACAGTCAGCTCTAATTTACAGTTAGAGGATGACTTCATTACCATCATGTTTTTCTTTGTTCTATGAAAAGGAGGTAAGAAAGTCTCTCGTATTAAAACTTTGCAGCACCTAGAAGGTAAGGTTCATTAGGACTCATTATAAACAGTTGTTACAAATAGGATCCACAGAGATGTTTGATGCCTGTAGCAGTCTGAGGCTTTTCTTCCTTTTAATGTTCAGATGGGCCAACTTCTCTGCTGGTATTTCTTGGTACATCCTGCACAATGCAAAGCTGTATCTTTTCTTTCTCAGCCATTAAGTTGGTGACATTTTGACCTGTTGGAACAGTTCCCATAGTTAATTTTAAGATTTAAATTGAAAAATTTGACAAAAGGTCTAATATATAACTGTATCCTCCCTTTTTTATTTTAGGTTTTTATTTTTTATTTTTTTTGACCCACGAGTCTCAAAAAGGCAGTTGTAGTACACATACCTATAGGCAGGAATCAAATTCATTAAATTTACCCAAGCTGTTTTGGGTGACTGTATGCTGGTAATTTGGGAAGCAAACTTAATTCTTAAGCTAAATTATCCTATAGGTAAAAGAGAATGTTACAAGATGATACTGTATAACACGAAAGTTATAGAGAACATTTGTATATATTAATCCCAAAGTTATTGTTATACAAATTTTAAGTAAAACAAATGTGGACAATTTATATTTCCAATTAACGTAAATGTATTTCTGTTTTTATTAAAACCTTTTAATCAATGTTGTTTAATATAGACATTTTTACTTTTACTAAGTCCTAAAATACCATATAATTTGTAGATAGAGTTTGGGCAAAATTGGATACTTAGTAAACTCGCATCAATTAAATATACATTAATTGAATATAGACCTGTGTCCCTCTCCCAACCTTCCCACCCCTCCCCTTCAGAGTCAGGTTTTTGATGCAGTCTTTTCTGTTGTTGTTATTTCCAATATGTATCCCTCCCCACAAGGAATATTTACAACTGGGTTATTGACGCTAGCATCCACAGATGAGGGATACCATCCATTGTTTGTTTTTCTGGGACTGTGTTACTTCACTTAACATAATATCTTCTAGCTCCATCATTTACCTGTAAAGTTCATGATGTTGTCTTTCTTTACTGCTGCATAGGACTCCATTGTGCACATGTACCACATTTTCTCTATCCACTCACCAGTTGAGGGGCATTTGGGTTGGTTCCAGCTTTTTGGTATTGTGAACAGAGCTACAATAAATATAGCTGTGCACGTATTTCTGCAGTAAGATGAGTCTTGTGGGTATATACCCAGGAGTGGTATGACTGGGTCAAATGGCAAGCTCATTTTGAGTCTTCCAAGGGTTCTCCACACTTCTTTCCATAGTGGCTGTACCAGTTTACATTCCCACCAGCAATGGATGAGTATTCCCCTTTCCCCACAACCTCTCCAGTAGTGCTAACATTTTTAATTCATAGGTAAATGCATAGTTTTACTGTGGATAAAATGACATTTTAAAATAAATATGTATTGTGAAACAGCCAAGTGAAGCTGACTAAAATATGTAATATCATATAGTTACAATTTTGTGCTGTGAGCACTTAAAATCTGTTCTCATAATGCTAAAAATGCAAGTTATCACTACCTCTAGTTGTCATGTTGTATAATAGATGGCTTAAGTAATTTTTTAAATTAAGATTTAGTAACATCTCCCAAACTCATTTCTTACTGACCCAGCCCTAGGTAGACAATGTAGTATTACCATGACAACAATATAGTTAATGGCCAAATAAAACAGCCTGCATCTTAGGTTTAATATTAAGAGTGGGCCCAAACTCACAGAATGCTCATTCTCCCAGATGCCTCTTGGAACTATACCCAAGAACTGTGTTTGGAACTGTGCCCAAGAAATGTATTGTGGAATCAGGCCTCACCCGTACTTTTATTTGAAACTGTTTCTCCAGCATAAATTTTGGGGAACTACAAACTTAGATCCACATTTATCAGATGATCTTTCTGTTTCTATCCCTAGGCCTAAATCATCTCATAGGTACAATGTCAAGCCTTCACTCTAGATCTTCATTGTTTTCAATGAAGATTAGCATGCTCTCTTTCAGTGCTTTGATATGTTAATTCTCAAGAATACCTACATTTATTCTTTGTCTTGAGGTAGAGTAGCAAATTGAGGTTTCCAGGAATCAAGATCAGGTTCCCAGGTCACAAGAGCACATGGCTCAGTGAGTTTGTTTGGTCAATTTAAAGTCATTAGTCCAGTTTATGTCCATTTTATAAAAGTGTGCATCACCATACCTGGCCAGCATTCTATTTTTATGTCAGTTTTTTAGGTATATTATTGTTGATAAGGAAACTGAGGTTTCCTTTTGGGGTTCTTAGTCTCATTGATAAAACAATTTAGAAATGGATTTGAATGAAAGCTGAAGGATAATTTTCTTAGAGTTACAGAGAAAAACAATAGGCTAGGCAAGCTTGAAATATCAGCAGATTCCAGGAGAAGGGAAATAAAGAAGAGAAAGAGAAAGCCATGCTATTAGCAACTGAGGTTGACAAGCAGCCATTTGGCAAAAGGAGATGCACTTTTAAGAGGATAGTTATCCTTCTTGCATCCTTTTAGGTAGCTTGGAATGCCTGGTTGCCACCCAGGACTAAAGGTGGAAGTTAGAACAAAGTCCAGATAGCATTACTTTTCCATTTGGTAATCTGATTTCCAAACAATTACAAGTCTGATGCTTACATTCTGTTGTTACCTGGGGAACAGGAGACATGAGTTCAAAGCTTCAATAGCCTGAGGTTACCTAGCACTAACTAGAACAAAGGTTCATTTCCACTTTTCTTAGTTATTGGAAACTCCTGAACTACTGGAAATCTAAATTAATGTTAACAGAAGTGAATACGAATTTATTATTTGTAATTATTTTGTAGCTAACTTATATTGGGCATAGTTTAGTTGTTTTGTCACTTTTTCATAATTTTTTGTTCTTTATTTTCAAAAATTAAAAACAATAGGATCCATCAGACCCATGACTTTTACATCATGCAGAAAGGCTTGTTAACTAGCCAAGGAAACACTATGAAGTAATATTAAGAGCATGACTTTGGTCTCAGGCAGACCAGTTGTGTTTCCCATGAACTATATGTTTTTAATTTATTTAAACTATAATTCAGTATTTATCAACTTTTTAAAGTACAGATTACTGAGCTCTCTTCTCAGAATTTCTGATTAGGCTTGTCAGTATGAGAGGTCCTGAAAATTTTCATTCCATTTAACTTTAATTATGCTGGTATGGGAGCCATTCTCTGTGAATAACTATGATAGAGGAATATCAGGGTGTCTTCGAGAGTGATAGAGCCTTTCACGGCTCTGTTTTCCTTAGATTGAGAAACCAGGGTCCTGGAAACTAAAAGGACACCAAAGCCACCTCAAGACAGAAGGTTTCAGGGTTTTTGTCTCACTTATTTGAAAATTAACGGAACACAGAGGGTGAATTTTAAGAAAGGAGTAGTTATTAGATAGAGCTTAGTGATAGTGGAATATTAGAGTGTCTTTGAAAGCTTTAGAGCTTTTCTTGGCTCTGTTGTGCTTAGCTTAGCAGAAACTCAAACTCAAAGGCCACCAAAGTCACCTCAAGACAGAGGCTTTCGGGTTCTTGTCTCACTAATTCAAAGAATGAAATTCACGGAACATAGTGGAAGAGTTAGTTTTTTTAAAAATTATTTTAGGGTGCTTAGGCTAGAGAAAGCAGAGCTTCCGTACAGCAGGAGGGGTCTCCGGGAATGGGATTCCACTCAGACCCATTACTCAGGAGTTAATAAGGTTTTAGAGGAGAGAGAAGGGGAGGTAAGTCCAGTCCTCATTCCAGGTGTTCAGGTCCCTCAAGGTCCTGGTCACATCCTCAGGGTATCTTCCAGGATGTACTGGGCATTACTCCAGGAATAAAGAGAGATAAGAAAAACAACAACAACACCCAACACCAGACCTTATTATGGCATCCCCAGCCTCTAGCTATGGCAGAACCAGAGACATCATTGAAATATATAGTTGTGGAATCTCTACCCTCAGGTAAGGGCAAGTTTACTGGAAGATATAAGGGAATTTCTAGCTCTCTGTTGAGAAAGAAACGGATCATTTTTCTTTTAAGTTTTTTTTTTTTTTACCCTTAATGCCTAGCCAATTTCTACCTCCTCTTATGATTAAGATAGAGAAAGCAGAGCTCCTGGACAGCAGCAGGGGTCCCCCCAGGGAGTGGGATACCACTGAGGTCTTACCCCTTGGGAATTATTATGGAAGTAATGGAGGGAGGGGGGAAGGGCAGTTTAGCTGCTCAGTCTAGTTCTCATTCCAGGTGTCCAGGTCCCTCAAGGTTCTGGTCACATACTCAGCAAGTCTAGGAACATGTTATTACTTCAGAGAAAAAAAGGGCGATAAGAGATGAAAAAAAAAAATACAAAACCCAACCCGCGGCGATAAAGCATGCGGAGGCATCTGTCTAACATAGTCGACGCTACGTGGTAGGCTCGTTATTGGCGCATCTCGGGCCAGTTCCCGACACTCACCAAACTGACAGGGACTAGTGTCTGGAAACGGGAATGGTGTGGCTAAGGATGCAGAGTGACTCGGCGCTGGATATCTTACCAGGTTAGAGAATGTCATAAGCCAGCAGTAGACCGCTATTATATTTATCAGGGGTAAAAATATAATTCATTCTTTAGAGAGTAACATGTGACAAGTGGGACTGAACTGAATTCGCTGACGAGGTCACATAGGATAATTAGACTTCTTTCATCCGCCAAACATATGTGTCTATGCCAAAGTAACCTACCATAACTATTAGTGCTGCTTAAATACCTATATATCTAATTGCTTGTGCTTCATTAGTAGGATCGAAAGGTTACTCCTGAACAAACTGTCAGCCCATGAAAGGAAACAGCCAGAATTGACCAGAATCCAAGTCAACAGCTCCAGAGAGAGAGGACAGTTTTACTTCTCATCCACCTGTGCCCCTTTTCTAAGCCTAGGGAACAATCTGCGGAAGAGGGGGCGTGGTAGAATGTAAAGGCTGCGATTGGGGTGAACGGTGAAACTACAGCGATGTAGTCTGGACACTCATTTGATCAACTTGATTGAACAAACAACCTGTCAACCTCCACTGAATGGTAGGACTGTGGGGGTTTGGGCACAACAGTCTATAGATTGGTTTTGCACGAAGGATGCTTATACTCATGGATTATCACTTATAGCTAAAAAATGAAAAAAAATAAACCTGAAAGATGCAGGACAGTTATGGCAGAATACATGATCTGGGATGGGGTGGGGGTGGGGGGGAAGGGAAAGGGAAATATGCCTGATCTGAATTGGAAAATGATGTATAAAATGCACAAACCATCAATAAAAATTAAAAAAAAAATTCATACACATAAAATAAAATAAATTAAAAAAAATATTTTTTAATTTTATTTGTATGAGTGTATTGCTTGTGTTGAAGTAGGTGCACCCATGCTATGCAATGCCCTTGGAGGTCAGAAGAAGGTGACAGATCCCTCAGAACTGGACTTACAGACGGTTGCTAGCTGCCATGTGGGTGTTGGGAATTGAACCAAGGTCCTCTGTAAGAGCAGTCAGTTCTCTTAACTGCTAAGCCATCTCTACAGCCCCAGGAGATGTCTTTGGATTAGATAGCTCTGGGATCTCTAGCCTTAGGTAGAGGTGAGTGTACTGGTACACCTAAGGGAATTTCTAGCTTTCAGCTGAGAAACAAACGGGTCATCGTTTCGGGTGTGTGTGTGTGGGGTCTTATCCTAAACTACCTATCCAATTTCTACATTTAAAATGAATTGGTAAATTATTTTTTAAATTTATTTGTTGTCATGTGAGGATTCCAGAAAAGGGGACCATCATAGGGGCTGTTACTAATCAGGGGAAGCCTCACTGAATAGAGATTTAAGTAGCTCTGGAATAGGAGGTTCTGTATTACCTACAGGCTTATAATAGATTATGAAGACATCTCAAAGCCAGGTGGAGGGATTTATACTGGAAGTTATTAGCAGTAGAATGAGAAAATATTTTAGGGTTTTGAACAGAGAACTAATATGATTAAACTTTTGGAGGAAGATACTCACACATGGATCATGCACAGGCTGTTAGAGTGTAACAAATATAGCAGTTTGTAGGAAGGTACTACAGCAGCGGTGATATACCAACTACAGTGGCACTATGAACAGTTCAAGTTCAGATTAGATCAGACTTACACAAAGGATATTTTTTAATAATTTCTCTGTCTTGAATAGTTGTTGGCATCTGCTCCCCTATTAGAATATAGGGTTTTTTCCCCTTTGAATGCCACATTATCTCTTATCATTTATTTCACAGACAAGTTCAGGTGTAGTAATATGGGTTGAGTTAATTTAGATTTTAAAAGTCTTGGTGAAGACTAAGTCATGAGGGAGAAAGGACAAAGTGGCAGAGACTGATAGCCCTGATAAGTAGGGGTTCAAGGCTTGTAATATTATTAAGTATAAACAAGGAGATTTTAGTAGGTGGCATGTTGGGGTGTGATTTTAGTTATAGAGGTAGCATTGACTATAATATAAGTTATAGAGGTAACATTGATATAATGTGTCAGAATCTACAGGGAAGTCTTCAGAGACTGCAGCTCATATAAGAGAAATTAATAGTTGAAGGATGAAGGATGTGGATGTCACTGAATTATGGACTCATTGCTTTTAAGGACTATTTTATGCTAATCTCTTACCTAATACAGAAACTGACTGTACCCTTATCACTCAAAGTGTTGTTTCCAGAAAATTAATATTGACATCATGTGGGACCCTGTCAGAATTGAAAAATCTTTCTATATCGAGAATTTTGAGAAAGACTGAGAAAAAGATGAAAAACATGTTTGGTAGAATGCATAAGCTTTGGTGGGGTGGGGGGTAGGGAGGGGGACACGGGTCTAGATCTGATTTGTAACACAGTCTTATACAAAAATATATATAATAAAAAATTATTTAAAAAAAACAAAATAGTTTCAAAAGTTTCTATGTCTATTTCCACTCTAGACCCACAATATCTTTAAAGAAGCAGATCATTTTTTGATCTCTTCCCTNAAAATAGGATCCTTAAGTCAACTCGGAGGCTAATTCCTATAAAAAATTATCACCTGTTGTGAAGCATTTGATAGACTCAGAGACAATTTAGAAAAAAAAAAATTGAAAGATCTTATGCTTCACCCCGGACATATTGAATTAGAAGCTACATTTTAACAAAATCATGGGATTTGCATGACCATTATGGACTGAGAAGCACAAATTTATGCATAATACAATTCAATTCATATGATGTTCAGCAATGGAGAAACATATTGGTGATTAAAATATTTCAGGAGTAAAACACCTTAGGGAGGCAGCAAGATCCAAATTGAAGGAACTTTCTAGATGAGTAGGAATTCTCCATATTGCTTTAAAATCTCATTTATTATTTTCATTTTATGTATATGAGTGTATTGCCTGCATGTGTACCTGTGTCTTGAAATGACCACAGAGGTCCGAAGAGTGTGTCAGATCTCACGGAAATGGAATTATGGAACTGGAATTGTTACCTACCACGCGGGAGCTGGGAATTGAACCAGAGTCCTCTGCAAATCCAGCCGGTGCTCTTAGCTCCTGAGCCATCTCTCCAGCCCTAAATTCTTCATATTGTGATAAGGGGGTGGATTACATAGGTCCACGTAGTCACCTGGTGATGTATAAACATATAACTTACTGACAAAATAAGGAAAGATTCCAGTGGTTGGGTCCTATGATAGCTATTATGTCATGGCACTCTACCACAATGCTTGAATAGACAACCTGATTCTTACCTAACATCAATTTTAGCCAAGATCGACATGAACTGTTCTGAGAACCCACTCCTTCAGAATTCTCTCAGAATCGTGGTCTAGAACAGTGAATAACTCTTTTTTTATTGAAGCAGTATATCCAGCATGAAATGAAGAATTAAAAAGGGCACCTTCTCTTATTAGAAGGATTTTTGTGTCTTTGGACCCTTATTAATCAAGATTAGAGCACACACACAGCTGTAAACTTAATCTCATTTATTTGTTTACAAAACAATTCAAATAATTTTCATATCTTCCTTGTTTCCAAAGACTCTCCATGCTGTTTGCAGTGCTTTCTTGCTATGCAAAACATTCACAAACATTCATATTTTATTCTGGGAGGAAGCATCATGAGAAATTACAGCTCTATGCTTTACATTACAAGAGGAGCTCGAGGCCTAGTAGGCTTATTTAAGTTATAAACAAGCTAAGATCCGATTAACTTTTTGGTTGCAAGGACAAGTAAAAATCATTTGTCCAGAGTATTTCCATATTATGCAAGCCATTACTGCAGGGTACTACCACATACATTCTGATTTACCTCAGCTGGGTGTGCAGCCGAGTCATGGGGATTTTTAACATGACTACATGATTCTAATGGACAGCTATGTTTGACATGCTGTTCTGTTGGATGTAAAAAGGAGCTATGCCTGATGCTATAGGCAAGATAACAGGCATGGGGAGAAGGGGTTGGTGAGGAGGAAGACAAACAAAAGAGTCATGTTAAGGAAACCAAGAGACATGAGAGTTGGATTCAACAAAGAAGTGCTCCAGAAACTGATTAGAACAAAAATGAAGTAAAATTCTATTTGCATAAGGCAAATTGAATAGAATTATGGACACTGAAATAGAGATGAGGGAATTTATAATAAGAAAAATAAGATATCAGGTGCATCATAAAAGCATGAACAAGTAACATCAAAATGTGACTTATTTTTATTCTTAAGTGAAGAAATATATATATTTATATAATTTTTTTCATATTGGAAAAGTATTTGTTATGACAAAAATAAAACTGTGGACTGAAAACAAATGAATGTTACACTATACTGCACCATGATTGCAAATGAGTCAAAACCTGTCTAAGAGATGGACATTCCAGAGCAAACTGCATCCTTTTACTTGGATGGTAGGCATGCAAACAACTCATTAGAACATAATTGCAGAAAATAATATGAGTAAGACCTGACATATAAAAGAAATATTTAATGACATAAAGATATAATTATTTAAGTATAAAAATATTCCTGAGGATTTCAAATCTGCTGAAAATATTTTTCAGACCATTATTATTTCAGGACACTTTATTTCCTCTCTAGGGAAAACCTCAATAGAGAGTCTCCTTTTTGCATAGTTGGAAGTAGCATAAATATTTTAGTTATTTTGCTGCTGTTACTCAAGTGCAAAATGTCTCTATTGTAGGGCTGCTTCCAACTGTGAATTGATCCCATAGCAAGGATACTTGGTAGAGAGTTGTTATAAAGGTTTTTCTAAATAATATTGTAAATACTGGCTTCTGTCAACTTTTAACTGTACACTATTACATCATGTGTCAGGTTAAGTATTACTTTTCTCCTAGCCTTTGTGAAATCACAAAAAATTGTCTTGGTTCTATTGTTCAGTGAAAATAATCAAATTGAAGCATTAACTTGTGAAAATTTGCATGACAGGGAGAGCTCTCTCTCTATATATATATGTATATATGTTTATTTATTTCACCTATTAGTTAATTCAGAATTCCTTGAATTAGATGTAGGTGAAGGAGCTTTAAAAAAGCTAGAGTGAGACTTTCCACAGAGTTTTATTTTATCAATCCGTGAAGGAAATCTCTCTGGTTACTTATGGAGAGATATTAATTTTGTTCATATTTTAGTTCCATGTGGAGTAGGAGATTGATTTGAGTTCTTTAATAGGAAGAAGGATGAAGCATTTCCTATACTATGAGTTGGAGTTTCAAATTCAATGCTGAGTGTCAGAGAAACAGCATCCTCTTTTAAAAGCATCATAACAAAGGCTACAGAAACATTTGGACTGTCTGTGCACTATCAAATACCCTTACCTGAATCAGATTAGTTTAAGTAGAACAGTTAGCACAGCAGGCACTTCCACAGTAATGAACTCTGTTTGATGTCCCTTAAGTTGATCTCTAGCGTTCTTGTTGTATTAGCAAGCTTCAGTGTCCAGAGACAATAAAACAAAAGAACAATAATCAGACAAAGAAATTTGCCTTCTTGATGGTAACAAATTAAGACACTGCCACTTTTGGAAGGATGGTGGATCTTGAAACAATATTGGCTTAAAAAGTTTGGTTTTCCAAAGTTTGTGAAGCAGAGCAAAGTTAATAAGATCCTGATTTTTGTTAATAAGATCCTTATTTCGGGGCTGGATAGATAGCCTAGCGGTTAAGAGCACCGACGCTCTTGCAGAGGACCCGGGCTCAATCCCCAGCACCCACATGGCAGCTAAGAACCGTCTGTAACTCCAATTCCAGGAGAACTCCAGTTCCAGGGGAATCCAAGACCCTCTTCTGACCTCCGCGGCATTGCACGACACGGGTGCACAGACCTGCATGCAGACAGTACATTCATACACATACGAAAATAAATAAAATTTAAAAAAAGATCCTTATTTCCTGGTCCCTTGATCCACTTCCCACAGTGCTTCCTTCTCCTGACCCCTTAGCCACAAGAAGAGAGTAAATTTGCTTTATGAACCACTACTATCATATCCATAGTCTTTTTGTGTATCATAATACATTCAGAAAGCAGACATGCTTAGAAATCTAAACACTGTAGTGTTAGATGCTTTATGTATGATAGGAAAGTAAGAAAAGGAAAGCTGTTTTTGCTTCATTATGTTTTGTAGATATGGAAAGGGAATGCCAGGTTATTTGGTGCCTAATGAAGTCTAACACTGGTATGAGGGACAAACTCACTGCAAATGCATTTCATGATTTTTGCTAGTTGGTGTACTTTGTTCATTGATGTTATTGTCTTTCTTAAAGACAGGACTATTACCCTGCTTTATGGGAATCAAATGTATGGCAGAGATGAGTGTTAGGAGAAAGTGAAAAGTGAAGATTGAAGTTAAAATGACCTAGGGAAAGTCATGTATGTTTGTTTTATTAGTCATTTATCTTGTTAAAATAATATTCTCATTTCTGCTTCATGAGGGCAGTATTTCATAATATAAAGAAATTCCTGTGCTCTAAAATGAGAGACTAGAATCTCAGCTGAAAGCCATTAATTCTCTATGTGGGATTGGGATAAAATTAATATTTGTCCATGATCTATAAAGGTGTCATTCTATAGAGGCAGAAGTTTTCATCATGTATGATCCTTCCCTTTAGGAGTCAGTTAAATATTAGAATACCAGGTCTCTCATTTACTTTTTTTGTAAATTACAATTTTCAGGCTCTTTTGATTTTATTTATTATTTTGCAAAAATCCTGAGACTTTAAGTTTTATGTAAGGATGCAATGTAAGCATTGTAAAAATCCTTACCATTTATGGGTTTTGGCCCAGAAAAGTACCAAGAAAATACAGGGTGGGTATTACTGAGTGTCAAACCAAGATTAATAATCCAGCAGTACAAAGAAAAACAAAGGCATTTAAGACGGCCTTCATTCTTAGTTAATTCATCATTTAATAATTATTCACTGCGTGCAGATCTCCAATTTTGTACTAAGACCCACTCAGCATAATGACTGTAACTTGCATGTTGTACAGAATGTAGTATTCAAATTAGAGAATCTGGGTTTTGCTATCATTAAAAAAAAATGACAAGGTCATCCTAGTTCCAGCCCACCTGGCAGTCACTATGTGGACCACGATGGCCTGGATCTCACAGAGATAGGGCTGCCTGTTCCTACTAAATACTGGTATTAAAGGCATTTGCCATCATGCCTGGCTAATCATCTGAAATAATTCATTTGAATTCTCTAAATTTTATTTCTTTGTTTTCAAAAAGAGAAGGATAATAAATCTTTCATTTTGATATATCAAAAATAAATATAAAATATTATTAAAAGAAATATCCTAGCAGCAAAAAATTTGATTACTATGCCTTTAATAGTATTTTATTTTTGGTTAGATTTCTCTGTGGATTTTACCATTTTCCTTTGAAAATCTCTGTTCACTCTGGTAGCTAAAATCTTGCCTTTGTTTATAGATACAGACACAGATATAGATATAGATACAGACACAGATATATATATATATATATATAGATACAGACACAGATATAGATACAGACACAGGTATAGATATTTAGATATAGATACAGACACAGATATAGATATAGATACAGACACAGATATATATATATATATATAGATACAGACACAGATATAGATACAGACACAGGTATAGATATTTAGATATAGATACAGACACAGATATAGATATAGATACAGACACAGATATAGATATAGATATGTATATATATATATATAGATAGATAGATACAGACACAGATATAGATACAGACACAGATATAGATATTTAGATAGAGATATAGATACAGACACAGATATAGATACAGACACAGATATAGATACAGACACAGATATAGAGGTAGACATGGATATAGATACAAACACAGATATAGATGTAGACATGGATATGGATATAGATACAGACACAGATATAGATATAGATACAGACACAGATATAGATATAGATACAGACACAGATATAGATGTAGACATGGATATAGATATAGACACTGATATAGACATAGATATATCCTTTTTCCATGGAACTTTTCATAATGACTGCTGCATGAAATTACATTTTCCTTTTCTAAATTACTATATAACTTAGACCTGTATACTTGCTCATTTAACCGACTTTTTGAATACTTATCTAGTCAAAGAATAAAGTTGGATTATATGCTTTTTGGTGACAGCATTAACTACATTGTTTTTGTAGATTTCATTTCTAACATTTAACATGGGATTATATGATCCAGTTTCACCTGATTTCAAGTATCTACCTGGATTCGTCTGATATTGTGTTATTAAAAAATAGAAGTAATGAGATAAAAATCTCTTCTCAGAAATATAGAGAACTTTATTGATAAACAAAGGAGAAACTGTTCAGTGACCTAAAAGTTAATTGCTGAGGGTTGATGTTATCTTGAATAATAGCCCAAATTTACCTCATTGTGGAGTTATTTCATATTTTGATTCTTCCATCTTAGGAAAATGTTCACTGAGTAATATATACCAAATGTCATTAGCTCCGTGGAATTGTGTTAAAACTTTTAGAGAAATTGCAATGATATGGAAAAATTGGTATAGTTGGTCATTTTCCTGTCCTTTTAGCTTATAAATCATCTTAATACTATTATCATGGTTATGGATCTTTATAGAAAATAAATATTCTTTTACAATATTAAGAACCTTATTACTTTAAAAAAGATTTAGTAAGGACAAAATGAAGACTGTTCTCTTAGGTATAGTAATAATGAGTCCATATGACCATGGATGGCTCTTGAACCTTGTCTAATGACACTTGCTTTATTTCCCTTAATTAGTAATACTTATGTGATTTCATCATTTCATATGTTCTAATTGCCTTTGTCATTTGCTTTTGCTTAAATGCATTCATGTCATTACCAGAATGTCCCTTTAGTTCTCTAATGTTCCAATGCCATTTCTTTACATTGTTCAGTGTGAAAATCCTTCCTCCAGGTAGTTTTGAACACTATATCAATTATTGCTGTCTAACAAGTCACCCCAGAACCTATTGCTTAAAATACAAACAACTCCCTATTTCTTTTGAATCTATCATTTCTTTTTTTTTTTTACAGAGCTTCCTTCCCCTTCAGCCAGTAATTTTTTTTATTGATGCTTTGTGTATTTCATACATCATTTTCCAATTCAGTTCAGGCATATATCCCCTTCCCTTCCCCCCATACCACCCCTACCCATCCCAGATCATGCATTCTGCCGTAAGTTTTCTGCATCTTTCTCTGCTTTTTTGTTTTGTTTTGTTTTCATTTTTTTTAACAATAAGTGATAATTTGTGAGTACAAGCATCCTTCATGTAAAACCAATTTGCAAGCCGTTGTGCCCAAACCCACACAGCTCATGGGTTCCACCATCCAGCAGGGGGGGGGGGGGCTTGTATGTTCAATCAAGTTGATCAAATGAGTGTCCAGTCTATATTGTTGTAGTTTCACCATTAACCCCAATCGAAGCCCTTACATTCTACCACGCCCCCTCTTCCGCAGATTGTTCCCTAGG